>JAHWFP010020846.1:0-14371 GCA_023313725.1 Lithobius niger | reverse complement strand
GTCCAACGTACATTGTTGAGCGCAAGTGAGCACGAGTTGGAATACATTGTTGCGTTTAGCCAGATGAAAAGTGTAAAAGTGTATGACAGTGATATTGTTGTGCCCCCCCTTAGAGGATTTGTATAGTTTGATGGACGCTTCGTTGTTGTCGAAGTTCATAGGTGACAGTGATTTTGAAGTGACAATTCAGGATAGACTGCAGAATTTGCATATGGATGGTGAGATGCTGGATAATGTGAAACGCCAATTTGAATTGTCTACGATTGAGTTGTTGGAGAAGCGTAAAACCAATAAACTTCATATATTTTGGTACGTCTGGTAGCATCTGTCGTGGTGATTGTTTTGGTTGCATTGGTTTGTTACATTCTGCATGGACAATTTCTTAGCCGATTGTTAGGATTTTTTCTGCGAAGAAGAAGTGCGGACAATAAGCGCAACAGTGCAAATGATAGATTTTCCCATGGAGACGGAATCGGTTTCCATTCCGGTTTCGGTGCGTCCACGTTTTGAAGTAGAAGGTGAACTGTAACCGTTTGTTTATGGATTGAGCCCGTACTTCTCATTGTCACTTTAATTTGAAATTTTTACGGGTGATATTTTGAGGGTAAAGTGTTTACAAATAGGGGACGATGGAGATGATATTATGTGTTCAAAACTTGTTTTTGTTGCTTTTAATGCTTCTCAACCGGGTTGTGTGACAGCCTACTTTTAGTATACTGTCTCCTCCCACCAACTTTAAAATAGGGGTAAGTTTGCTATATGCAATCTTTTCAGTACTACTGGATGGTGGGTAATAATAAGGGAATATTTTGGAAACTTGATACGTCGAACGTTTTTCCCACCGGCGGTCAAATCCTTTGATTTGAGCAGTCCTTTAATGCAAGCTACGTATTGAAATGAGAAGAAAGAGTGGATGGTGCCATGCAGAACTTTGGTTTCAATTTTCCTGAATAAACTTTTTTGATGCATCAAATGTTGGGAATACATGGGATTTTTTTTTTTTGGCCAACCTTTTATAATTCAGATTTTTTCGAATTTTTTTATACACTATTTTAGATTTGAATTTTTTCGAATTTTTTTATACACTATTTTAGATTTGAATTTTTTCGGATTTTTTTAAAAATATTATTGGGGTTGGCTTTCATTTACATCAGTTGAATTTTTTTTTATTATCATGTGAATGGATTTTTTTGATAGCTGGTCTGGCACATTTGGTTTAATGGCACGTTTAGTGTGGTATATGGAGGGTAGGACTTTGATTTAGATTCATGTTATGTACATGCTCACTCCGCACGTTTGTGTTGTGTGTGATGGATGGTTTACAGAACATTGTGCGTCGAAGCGAAAAGTTGTGTTCTTCGTTATGGTGCGTGGAGTTTCGGTAAATTCATGGAGTGAATTTTTCCTGGTACTTCTCTCGAGAGGATCTAATGTCGGTGAATTACATGATGAGAATTGCACAGTTGTAATGGTGTTTTGAGTTGAGAGATCGGTGACGAGCAGTTTTTTTTTCGTCGTGGATTTTGTTAACGGAGGCTGACGTGGGTCGCCTCGGGTAGTGCGGAAACGTGGGTGTGGGTGAACGATGACCGGACGTCAATCGTGTTAGAGTGTGTGCATATGGCGTGGAAGGTGTTTCGTTACATTGATGAAAAGAGGTATTGGCGAATGTATTCTCAACGTATTTGATTTTCCTTCGCAGTGGCATTCCTTCAGTTCTTAAAAGTGTTTTATAGCCCTTCAGTGCTTAAAGGGGTTTTGGAAGCCCTTCAGTGCTTCAAAGTGTCTTAATAGCCCTTCAGTGCTTAAAAGTGTTTTATAACCCTTCAGTGCTTCTTAACCTCTTGCCTACCAGCGCGTACGATGTACGTCATACATTGTCAATGGCGCGCTACCAGGGCGTACGCATGTACGTCGTGCTGCCCCATCCTCCAACAATGGGTGTTTTTTTGTCTGGTATCGTGCCAATCGCTTGTTTGTTTTCGGCCAGTATCATCGTATTATTGGCCTGAACCGTGTTGACGTCACAAACAGTTAACCAACTGAATTTGACAATACATACGACGGCGGTTTTGGTGGACAAAATTACGTCTTAGGTTCAACAATGGCGCCGCTAAACTGCAGGATACGGTAACAGTTGAGTGAGCCGTGTAGTTGCGGTTTTTTCAATATTTTGTGTATATTATTGTAAGAAATGTGCTTTAAAGTGATAAATACAGTGCTCCAGACTTCAATTTCAACGTCAACGAAAGTCCAGCAGAGGTATACACAGTGCAAGGTAAGAAAAACGCTTCGTATTTACTTTGCATTACGATCATTTCCCGCCCGGCCGACCGGCCAAATTCATGCCTTGAGGATCGCGCCGGCCTTCTACTTGAGCTGCTCCTACCGGCTCGTTTCTGCTAATTAGGCCTAACAAACACGGGCTGTCCGTCGGTTAAAGCCAAGTCGATTTAGAGTTGTTTTGACACATTTTTTAGCTTACTGTGCGACTTGTGAAGAGAGGAAAGACCGTGTTAGCTATTTAAATTGTTGATTTAAAAAAAAAAGAAATGTTTGTTATGTGGCGTTGACATTCGCGTGCAGACGATGTCAACAAATATTAGGCTACGCTCATACTGTGCTTTCGCTGCATAAAAAACTCTTAGGACAGTATTTTTTTAAATCATCTGTGCGATGTCCACTTTTATATCTACCTATTTAGGTGCATCCCGCCCCCTTCCCCCAGCAAATTAAGTAGCAAAATATTATTTGTTATGGAAAAAAAAAACTTGTTGAACGCGCAAGTTGCAGTAAAAAAAAAAAACTGACAACTGGGACTAATTTATATTCAATTCACCAAACTTCTGGAAAACTGTTCAACTTGCGAAGTAATTTGGTAAAAAATATTTCCCTTGCATACAAATAATTAGAAATTTCCATTTTGACCCAAATTTACGGAATGGGCACCAAAATGGTTTGTTTGCATGCTTTATTTTGCACTTTTTTAACCTGTCGATAGAAAATCGTTTTCAGAACGCAAATAAAAGGCTGCAGTGAATAATACATAATAAAGAAAATTTATTATTTATTTGTACTACATGTACAAATAAATATTTGTTATTATTGGACTAGTTTTACTTATTTATACTTACTATTATACCATTATTTTCATGGAGTCCAATAATTATTAATACTGTAACGATATTCCTGGGCTCTTATAATACAAGCACATTGATGCAAGGATGCTCACTGTTTGCTTATAATTCCAATAATGTGATAATATGTTAATGAAAATATATTTTTTCAATAATTTGAAACTAATTCGCGAAATCATGAAGCTAAAAATGCGATAGCAGGGAAGTAATCCAGTGCACTGCAGGGAAGCAAAAGACATGCTGGTAGCTGCAAGGAGTATAGCTGAGCGCTACTGGCCCTGCGGCGCTACACGCCTTTCAGAGCAGTTCGTTGGGTTTGAAAGGTTTGCGTTGACATGAGTTGTGTCGGCCGAGTTTGCGAGTTCTGTGGAAGTACGGAATTCATTGCGTCGACATTCTGTATTTTGTGGAAGACTAAGTTGTTAGATGTGCGACGAATTTGCTGGTCGCAGTTCGTCGTTGAGTAGTTCTGACAGCGGTACGAGGTGTTTTTCGTCGTTTGAGAGAGAAGGCTGGTGGATGCATACGTCATGCCTCCCTCCCCAAGCCGGAAGGAGATGATGGACGTTGTGGGTTCGCGGGATGTTCGAAGACGGTAACTTGTGGGCGCCCGCCGTTGAGCCCACATGGAGGCAGTTGCAGAAAGGATCTAGGGATTTAAAATGGTAGCAATGGTACCCCCCTAGGTTTGAGTCGAAAGAGAATACAATTGGGGATTTAAGACGGGGACTGGGTCGCAACTACCCCCCACCCCACCCTGGGACAGGCCCGGATGTTGGATATCCGAATGGGGATTTATGAAGGGGAGACAGCCCCCCTACCCAACCACCATTATCAAGAATTGTAGACGACTTGGACTCAGATGCGACATGTGATGAATACTCTTCAAAGTAGTACAATTTTTTGTCTGCAACATGGAATGTGAAGGCAAACTTTGCGTGCCTTTGGATGCGTTAATGCCAGTTTTATTGGTTTGGTGTTTCAGCAATTCAGTTTGAACTGTTTCGATTTCAGTTGTGGACGTTATTGGAACATTCGAACTTTCCAAGTATGCTTACGGTTTTTCGTCTATTTCGAGTGTTAATATAGCGTTTTAAAGGCTTACGAGTTATTTCTGTAATATGTTCGAATATCTTTGATTGTGATGTGCTGAATTTTTTTCCTTTTGCATATGTTTTCGCTGGCCTAGATTGGTAATGTTCGGTTTACATGAGAGACAGTACCGAAAATTGAGGACAATTTTGGATTTGAAGTGAGGGGGATGTAATGGCCGCGAAAACAGCTATTGAACGCTTGCTTTACTGAGCACTGCTAGCCTACATTACATTAGATACCTTCAGCTTTAAGTACAGAAATATTCACGTTAAAATGCGTAATGATTTAACGCATGACGATGCGTTTTGATTCTTGTGTTAAAAACTATAATTGCAAATAGCAATCAAATATAAAGCATTAAAAAAAATTTGTTAAATAATTAAGTTAAGAAGAATTAAGGCCATATGGTTTGGACACAGATGTTTGACCAATCAGCAGCCAGGAAAATACCATGACGTAAAAAAAATACCCGACCGCAATGAAGTAGGACGTGTTTTTTAAAGGCTCCAGCCCCGCCCCGTTTCCTGGCTGCTCGAGGCGATCTTAATCACACACGATTAGAGGCCCAAAAAAGATGCATTGAGAACTCACAAGATGTGTTCATTCAAGTCAACAGTCACAATTGCGGATGTGAGTATAAATTAGAAAGGTTTTAGAAACGTTATGCTTTTGCAAAGCAATTAACAGTAATTTATATTTTTCGAAAAGGAAAACGATGTGACGATAGAAAAAATGCTATATGTTTTAATTAGCTATTATAGACACACACGCCAGTTAAGCTAGGAGTGTTCATTTTACAATTACACATGTAATAAACTTTGTAAACAAACCATCAAGAATGTTGAAAATGGACTGAGGGAAATGAATCTAAATAGAGCTTGTTAACAAGCCTAGTGAGGAGGCGAGTAGTTTTGTGAAGGTTTGTAAATGAAGAGGTCATTAATTTGGTCAATTGAATTTGGCCAAAAGATATTGTTTTTTAATGTAGTCACATCAAATTTCACGATAGGACACACAGAGTGAATCTTGCGATCTAATTAGGTTATTTATTTTATTTATTTATTTTTAATTTCAATGACTTTGACGTCAAAAAAAAGGGTAGTTAAGGACTGTTGGTAGACTTGCTTCGTAGGACGAGAATATTTGATTATTCTTGGAAACCTGCCATCCTGACACATTTTTAAGCCTTTTGCTCGTTGCCAATTTGCCCAGGAAGTGACGACTCAGCAGCCTTTTACACAATACTGGCATGGACACGGACATGGACATGGCCGTCTCAGTATGGCGCAGTGGTAGGACCTCAACCTTTGGTTTTAAAGGTCGTGAGTTCGATTTCCTGCTCAGGCAGTCTGACATATAAATCCAAAACGCAACGTAAATATGGTTGCGTCAGGATTTATTTAATTTATGAAAAAAGACGTGCTCTGCATTTGGTAAGACTTGAAACAAATGCCAAAAATCGAATAATTTTCCTGCAAAGTGTTGATCAACAAATGCGGAAAATATGTGCAACCAAAACAAACACATAGGCCTAAAAGAAATGACAAACATCGACGAAAAGTTCACTATGTCAGTGATGCTTGTTCAGAACAAAGCGACAATGAAGATGGCATTTTCGTACGCTATGTTGAAACTGCGACAAATGTGCATTTCAGCGCATCATCATGTTATGAAAAAGTTGGCTGCGGCGGCTTATGTCACCTCCACTGCTAGGACTTAGCACATGTCAAAAACTAGGCTTGTTAAAACCTTCAACAATAAACCGAATTCAAATGTTTATAAGTGAAGGTAAACTTGTTGTGAAAACTGAAAGTAAGAGTTAAAACTGAAGGTAACTTAAAAGTAAAGGTACGCACAACATAAAAAAAAGGTAAAAAGTGTAAAAATAAACAGGTAGGCCTAACAAAAGACTTCCAGTTGCTTAAGAGTTTGTTGATGTATTTACGCCAATGTTAAGCCTGTTATTTTTCCCCCACGAAACGTACCGTTGAGCTTGTACAATACGGTGGAAGATAATTTTAAAAAATTAGAAGCTCGAGGAATAATTTCCAAGGTAGAATATCCTACAAATTGGGTCAATAGCTTGTTGAAAAATCTAATGGTGACCCCAGATATAGACCCCAGATATCTTAACAGTGCACTAAAAAGAGAGTACTACAAGATGCCCACACCTGAAGAAACAACAACCAAAATGAATGACATGAAATATTTCACAGTTCTTGACTTATAATGTGGATTTTGGAATGTTAAACTAGATGATGAGAATTCAGGCTTAATGACTTTCGACTCTCCATTTGGCAGATTTAAATCACATATGCTACCTATTGGTATCAGTGCAGCACCTGAAATTTTTCAGAAACTAAACGACCAGAAATTTGATCACTTACCAGGTAATCATATCACTGTAAATGATTTTATCATTGGCGAAAAAAATCATTCACGACAAAATTGGCAGAATTTGTCAAATGAAGGTACTTCAATTGATCACAATAAAGTAGCCTAGATGTCGTTAATAACCTTTCACGCCCAGAAAATAAACAACATTTAAAGAGAATATTAGGAATATGGTTAACTACCATATGCCATTGTCCCCAACCTAGCTGAAATAACTGCCCCGTTAAGAAGTTTGAATAAAAATGATGTCGAATGGACATGGGATGAAAACTTGAAGTATTTTCAAGTTTTGAAAGACAATATTTCTCATGCAGCTAAGTTGGCTCACTTTCAGCCAAGCCTCAAGACAGTAGTCCAGGCCGATGCATCAAAAGCTGGCTGGGGAGGTTGTCTTCTTCAATAAGGACGACCATTTATCTCCACATCCAGAGCACTTACAACCTTCGAACAGAATTATCCTCAATTAGAAAAAAAATTATCAATTGTGAATGCTTGCGAGAAATTTCATTATTATGAAGTACACACCGATCACGAACCATTGATTGCCATAGTAGATACGCCATAGTAGAGAGTAGATATTTTGATGATAAAATAACGTCAAGATTAAAATGGTTTGTATTCATAGACACATTGTCTCACAATTATCCGTCCTCAATTGACAGTGAGCAACCTGTTGAGGTCTACAAGCTCAAGTGTTCCTCACTATTGATTGAGGATCGGGAAATGAAGTGTCTTGCACTATGAACAGGACGAGGAATTGCAGCAGCTTTTAAATGTCATCCAAAATGGCTGGCCAGAACATAAAGGCGGCATTCATGAAACCTTGTTGGGCTCATTTGAAAAACCATTCCGAATTTCACTTTTCTGGAAAATTTATTTTGTTCCAAAAGAAAATGTTTATTCCAAGCTCTCTTAGACCCAAAATCTTTAAAATGTTAGCCCTACATGAATCGCACTTGTGCATGGAAAAAATTAACTCACATTCTCGCAAATCATTTTATTGGCCAAATTTAACTAAAGAAATTGAAGAAGTAGCCTATTCATGTTCTGCATGCCTCTTTCACCGTCCAGCAGACTTGGTGCCGGTATTTTTGAGTATGACAATGGAAGCTACATACTGATTGTTGATTATTTTTCACAATACAATACGTTTTTCACAATACAATACGTTAAGTTGTCCAAAGATTTTATTTAAGAATGTTAGTTTGTACGAGATGTTGACAAAAAAAGAGTTGTTATATATTTAGCTTTAACATTCAGTAAGCAGATGGTGCCACCATAGCCATCATTGTATGCAGCTTGTGTATGCCCTTGCTAGTAAATGTGTAATCCCCGTAGTGTCCCTCCTCTTGCCATGCAGTTACTTGTAGCTCACACATCATACTCTGATGTGCTCGTAATAAAAACGAAGTTTTAACTTAACTAAAATGAGTCTTATTAAAAAAAATGTCACACTCTTTGCTACAATCCTGTGCTCCTTTAAAAAAAAGTAAAAAAGAGGAAATTATAAATTTAATCCAAGTCACTGCATCACAACCCGATGCTAATCAGGCCATTTCCTCTTCAAGGCTTCAATTGGCCTGCGGCGTCAAGGTTTCCACGACTTCTTCAAAATGCTAATCAATTAGAACTCCATTGGTGGCATTAATCTTCATTCTTCTCAAAGACTTACACATTGTTGCAGGATATGCCCTAGAATCAAGGTAATCATTAGCTCCACCAGATGATTTCATGACGGTCACTGGATGACTCACTTCTTCAGTGTCATTTGATGAAAGCTGACCCCGTCGCTTTCCTTTCACTTGATGAGTCAAGTTACATGGTAAGCCAGGTAGATCTGTAGTAGTTGCTTGTAAGTCAGTGTTTTTGCAGTTTGCTAAGGATTGGAATTTTAAACTGGTTACTTCAAGCCCTTGATACCCACGATCTAACAGTCAAAAACTTGTTAAAAAAATCTTCAAAATCTGGCCCTGATCCCGAGTTAGTACTCGTAAGTTTAGATCTTCACAAATTTCAGGTTTACCGTTTACCCCTCATAGTCTAGGAGTTAGTTCAATGCACGTATGCACTTTTATGTGCCCTCAGTTTGACTGCTGGGCATTATTACCCACATACAGGAGTGGTAAACACAAATGGTCACGTGGTCCAAATCGTGGTCGTTTGGCCGCCATATTGGACGCCATATCGAGAACTACACCCAATTATATCTCCATTACTGGTGGTCCGATTTTAACTTTCTTATAGCCCATTTTAATCTCCGTTAAATGCCCTACAACCTTTGTGATATAACTTTTTTGATAATCCCATTATTTTTTGAGAAAAAGCATGATTTTTAATGAGTATTACGTGAAAAATGCCGTTTCTTGAGTATGTTCCTTCTAAAAGTGCAAGAAAGTTGCTATTAGAAATAGATCTGTACAGGAAAATGGTTGTTGATTAAATAAACTAGCTTAGCCAACCATGTTCCGTAATAAAGACATATTTCCAATAGTATCAGAAGATTATTTATAGGGGATTTGCACTTAATTTTACTGTTCCAGATCTGTTAAAGAAGCAGGTGACAGGATGCTAGCCCATACTTTTCACACACCAATTACCTCAAACGTTAGTGAAGCTGTGATTTGTTCTACTGACAGTTACGTCTTTGTTAATGCACTGTATCATTACTGTATCATTACTGTATGCACTGTATAAGTCGATAACTATGAACTTTGGATTACGGTGACATAGAAAAAGAGGGTAGTTTAAAACCGCAAATGCAAAGGAGCATCCGAACCTGTTATTGCCAGAAATTCTTTAGAGAAGATGTATGGGTTTATATGGTTAAAAATTACGTGCTGTGACTTTTAAATTAAAAAAAAACTGGATTTGGAACAGTACGGTTACGTGCAAATCCCCCAATAAATAACCTTCTGATACTATTGAAAATATGTCTTTATTACGGAACATGGTTGGCTAAGCTACTTTACTTAATCAACAACCATTTTCCCGTACAGATCTGTTTCTAATAGCAACTTACTTGCACTTTTAGAAGGAATTTACTCAAGAAACGGCGTTTTTCATGTAATACTCTTTAAAATCATGCGTTTTATCAAAATGTAATGGGATTATCAAAAAAGTCATACCGCAAGAGTTGTAGGGCATTTAATGGAGATTAAAATGGGCTATGAGAAAGTGAAAATCGGACCATCAGTAATAGAGATATCATTGGGCGTAGTTCCCAATATGGCGGCCAACCGACCATGATCTGGACCATGTGACGAATTGTGTTTACAACTCCTGTATGTGTGTAATAATTCCGAGCAGTCAAACTGAGGGTACATAAAAGTGCGTAGGTGCATTGAGCTAGCTCCTGTACTATCAACACTTCTCATGAATAGACAGCTAAGATCTAAACTGCCTGTCCCTAAATCCCAGCTGATTCTAAACTACAGTTGCAATGTCTGAGCCATACTAAAACAGCGTCAAATTGAACAAAATGAAATTTATGATCGCACAGCAAAATCAGTGCACTAAAAAGAGAATACTAAAAAGAGAGTATTCTTGCGCCACAGGTTTCTCCAGAAGATACTGCGAGAGTTTGAGAAGGTAACGTATGGAAGCAGAGTGTAATTGCAAGTAAGTGTAACACTCCCAGATCATTAAATACTTTGGCGGAAGAGGGTAGTCGAAGCGTAGGGAAAGCAGACACGTATTTCGAATGAAGGAAAAGTTCCGAGAAGCCACCTTACTCGAATGATGATTGCAAACGGCCAACTTACAAACCGGAAACTGGTAATAACATCACTGTTAACCACCGCTCTGCTTTGCCTGCACTAAATGATAGCAAAGCAAATTGCTTTATAACAAAACAACAAACGACAAGATCTGGTAGGGTCACACGTCTTCCTAAGTTGTCCAAAGATTTTATTTAAGAATGTTAGTTTGTACGAGTTGTTGACAAAAAAAGAGTTGTTATATATTTAGCTTTAACATTCAGTAAGCAGATGGTGCCACCATAGCCATCATTGTATGCAGCTTGTGTATGCCCTTGCTAGTAAATGTGTAATCCCCGTAGTGTCCCTCCTCTTGCCATGCAGTTACTTGTAGCTCACACACCATACCATGCTCGTAATAAGAACGAAGTTTTAACTTAACTAAAATGAGTCTTATTAAAAAAATAAGAATATATCACACTCTTTGCTACAATCCTGTGCTCGTTTAAAAAAAAAGTAAAAAAGAGGAAATTATAAATTTAATTCAAGTCACTGCATCACAACCCGATGCTAATCAGGTCATTTCCTCTTCAAGGCTTCAATTGGCCTGCGGCGTCAAGGTTTCCACGACTTCTTCAAAATGCTAATCAATTAGAACTCCATTGGTGGCATTAATCTTCATTCTTCTCAACGACTTATACATTGTTGCAGGATATGCCCTAGAATCAAGCACAGAAGGTAATCATTAACTCCGCCAGATGATTTCATGACGGTCACTGGACGACTCACTTCTTGATGAAAGCTCATTTGATGAAAGCTGACCCAGTCGCTTTCCTTTCACTTGACACCATTGGGTTCTTGACTGACCTGTTCAACCACGTTTCAAAGAGAAAACACCTCTTCTGGACAATTAACCGACCACAGATCAACGAGAAGAATTGGTATTTCAATGCCTAAAAAATAAATGTTGAAACCAAAGACCTGCAACCTGACGTCTCTTTTGATTCTTGAACCTTTCATGGGTATCAGATACCCCCATGATGATATTTATACAACAATATTATTGTCGAATTGTGACCCTGTTTTTTAATAAACCCATTTCTCTTGCAACCCATGCTACCGCAATGTACAAGCTCTCTTAATGGACCCAACCGTTTGTCTTTTCTTCAAGACTTCACAGGGAAATCATTCACTTCATGAAGTTCGTTTTGAACTCAAGTTCAAACCAAAAGATCATATAAGGCGAAATATCCATTCCAACTCTCACTTCCTTCGTTGGAAGTGAGCCTGAAAGACTTCCCTGCTCAGTCAGGGTATTACGATTGGACCAAAAAGGTAAAAAAAACAACAACAACATAACAACGGTCTTTTACGGCAAAGAAACTTCAAGCATTAACTGTACCGACAACAATTGAATCACAACACTCAAGCTCTGTGCTTCTTGACTTCTTTGTCTTCAACCCGAACATCCCAATGATACAGCATGCAACTCTATGGCAAGATGCGGCCGTCGTCACACCTCACACGTCTTTTATAACATGACTATGCGTGCTGATGGACTTCACTGATGTACCTCAACGTTAGCCTGAAGTGTCATCCAACTCCCACTGCACTAACCAATGAACAATCCAAGGCCCTTCCTGGAAAGAAAACTTTAGGAAAGAAAACATGAAATCATTTCAAAACTTTTACACACCGACTTTTTTTTAGGGGGGGTGGGCAGCTCCTAACCCTAGGGAACCCGTCAGGTGGTGCCCACTGCCAGTTTTAACGAGGTCTTCTGTAAATGCTAAATTTACAAGCAATGTCTATTTTCGTTGGCAATAGAAGCTAGAATTAAAACGGCTTCACAGGTTAAATTGTGTTTCTATTGCTAAGAACGAAAATATACATTACCTGTACCCACCCTACCTCCCCTCTCAAGTCACCACCAAGACGGATTGTGAGGAATGAAATATGAAGCTTTTTGCCCTTCGGCTCTTTTAAAGGATGGAAGTGCAATGTTCACTTTGTGTTAGCGAGCTGGCTGGGCTTAGACAAATCATTCTTAAGTGAGAAATTGCAGTTGAGAATAAGAATGCTAATTTACAGGTAATTTATATTTTCATTCTTAGCAATAGAAACAGAATTTAGCCGGTGGGGCCGGCAATTCTCTTTTTTTTTGTCAGCCATTTTGAATAAAAAAAACAGTATCAAACTGTATCTGTAGGGATTGGTCTGTCAACAATCGAAACTGAAAGAATTTTTTATCATTTTTAAAATATTTTTTATGCTTCAAAATCAAAAGAGAGTCATCCTTCTTTTAAAATTAATTTGTAATTCGAAAGTGAAATCGTTTTTTTTTTAGTGTCATGGTCGACAGGAAAAGACGTCAGTAGTGTCACAAGAGGAAACGGAAGTTAGTTATGACACCTGCACAATGTAGATGGAACTGGCATCGCACTGCGTAGACCGGAAGTGACATGGTAACTCTTAATACCACTGCTAAAGTGGTGCATAATAGTCCAAATACTTGTGCGGTAATGTCTTTGTGCACATTTTTGGGCTTGTTTTCACTTGAAAAGGACATACCTTCTCACTATGTTCGAGCATCCTGCGAGAAATAGCCCTTGCAACATTTACACGCATCTGAAGTAAGGTTGCAATAATGAGCCATACAGGTAAGCCAATCGGGAGGATGTACCTTTCACCATCGCATGAAAGCAGCCACTCGCCACTTTACTGTGTAGAACACGTTATGAATCTTTTATGTATGTAGTACGCATGTAAAACATTTTTTGTTTGGAAGGAGCCATAAGTCGGAGTTTGTTGGTAAACGTACATCATTTCAGCAAGCACTAATTAAAAAAAATACCAGCATCTCTTCTATTCAAGATCATTGACCCCATACACACAAAATATTTAGTATTTGCATTATAAACACCTTTCCAATACAACGTGCAAGCACTTAGGTAAAAATGTAAGTAGTTAAGACATGGTAAACCCAAAATGATATTCAAGATGACTGTAGTTCGTTTTCTACAGGTTTACTGAAGTGATATTACACTGGTAAACTTCAAGTCGCCTTACTCACCCGCCTTACTCACCCGCCTTACTCTGTTTTTCTGTGGGGGAGGGAATCATTATCTCCTCGCACTTCACGATGACTGAACTTATGGTAAACTTCAGGAGGGGGATGTTTGTAAAAGGAGAGGTAACAGTGGTTTTGCCAAGCAATGAACATGCGATATCGGTTGTTCGTGCAATGACTATTAGTCTCGTCCATCCATATCGGCGAGTTTTGGACCATCTGTCGCTGTGACAGCATCTTACAAACAACCTTGATTAATAGACTCTAGAACTAGAATTACACAAATCTGCACAAATTCTGGAGGCATAGTCCACACACAAATTTTTATTACCCACAAAGTTATTAGGTATGCATCTATGGAAACGGTTTCAATTTATAGTCTAAAATCTACACACAGACAAAAAATATGCCGAAGTTCTATGCAAGAGTAACGTTTAAACAAATTGTTCTGTAAAGATAGTAATTGTAGTGAACTGTAGTAACACAGGAAACATTAAGTGAATGTGAGATAGACTGAAATGTAGGACGTTTTTACACAACAAAACAATTTTGCAAGCGTTTCATATTCAATAATGAATAAAAACCATTAAAACTTAATAAAAAATAAAATATAAATTATATCTTTGACATGTAAGTTCATTCTGCTAACAACTTTTCACAAAATATTATAGCAACCGATATTTATAATATCACATTTTCGTAATTTAATGCACAAATCTTTTCTAAAATGGCAAAATGGCTATTCTCGTCTTCTCACCAAACAGAACACTTATGCTCCGGGTTCATTGGAGAACCTAACGGACACTGATAGGCTTTTGCGAAGTCGTACGAATTGGATAATGCCCCAATAACCCTAGAAATAAAAAAGAATATTTACTCCATCTACACTGTTATGCAAATACTGAAAAAGTACTTTAAATATATTCAGGTTTGAATTGAGAAATCTACAAAGGATTTTTCATGGAAGTTCAAAAGAATTT
>JAHWFP010020844.1:0-19408 GCA_023313725.1 Lithobius niger | reverse complement strand
TGTAGTACTTTCAAAGGGCTCAGAATCAAGGGAGCCTGACGATTAAAAGCCACTGTTTTATTCCATTGCAAGTGTGCCTACTGTCTCTTCGGCTACCTCATTTCACATTACCAACCCAGGAATTTCTCTCAATGTCCTAATTACAACTCCGATTGCTATAAGTTACAAAATGGAACCCATTTCGGTTGGAATCATTGGAATCATTGTAATCATTGGAATCATTGGATTGGGTTGGAATCATTCGAACTGCGTCGTTTGAAATTTGACTTAATTCTAACTTATAGGATTGTCCACGGATCGTTAAATGTTGACTTGCCTTTTTTCAACTTGAGGAGAATTAAATCTAGTCGGGGACATTCCCTTAAACTCTCTATTGAAGGAGCAAAATTGGATTGCCTAAAAAAATTTTTCACGGTTAGGGTTGCTCCAGCTTGGAACTCCCTGCCTGAGACCGCGGTTACAGCATGTTCTCTTGCAGCCTTTAAGAAGATCCTCAACGCATGCCCTCTTGGGAGGTTCCTAAAGAGACCGGAATTCGTCGAATGAATCGTGCCTAAATTGACCCCGTTCTTGGCGGGCTTGGCTTCAATATTTTATTTTCTTCTTTTCATCCTTTAAATTTTTATTTTTTATGAATTTGTGACAGTTAGCATAGGGTTGGTGTTAGTGGGTCTTGCCCCTTCCAAATTCCTAACCACATTTGTGGTTGAAAATTGTTATTATTATTTTACATTTCTCTCAGAATGAGCACAAAATTCGAATAAGTCAGCACAGGTGCTTTAGAGTAAATAGCCTAATTTACTGTTAGCTCGTTACCAAGCTTTCATTGGGGACGAGCTCTCAGACCTCTAAGGAAAGTGCTGAGGGCTATCTTTCGTTGTAACTAAAATCTATGTAGCCTCTTTCCTCGAGAGGCAAAATTAACTTACCTTTGACTAAAAAGGCAAAAAATAGGCAACGAAGAAAGGGAAATAACAAGATAGGCGCCAGGAAAGTTGTTAGATTACACCTCCTCCTCCCTCTCCCACACTTTCCTCTTCCCGTAAAGTAGTGAAAAAAAGACGTGTTCCCTCGTTAGAGAGTCGTGCGGATTTTGAAAAGATTAAGGGTAGGTGTTCCTTGCTCTTGGGGTTAGTACCCCTCGGGGATTTGTAACTCCTGGTCAGTCTAGATTCCCCAAGGGGACAGTGACTTTCATTCCCCTTCACCGGAGTGCATTTCGACGATGTAAGGGAAAAAAGAGAAGGAAAGGTTAAGAAGGGAGAAAGGATGGGTTCTCTGACCACTTTACAGAATGACCATTTCGTCTTCATAAACGAAGAAAACGATGATGTTGGGAAACTTATGCTTGGAGTACAGGGATGTTAGTTTATGTGACGTAGAGGTGATTTGACTTATGTTGAAGGAGATGAACGGGAAGAAAAGCAGTGATGGCTCATGGATTTTCAGCCATTAAATAAAACTTGAGGCAGGATGCATGTGGTCCCGTCGTGCACGCGTGGCATGGATACAGAGTACTATACCTATTAATGAAATAGGGTGAAACCAACCAGAACACATATCGTAGAACAATCCAGTTTTTTTGTTATAATCACTAATACAATCACTGGAACTCGCACTGAACGTCTATAGAGCAGTGACATTTGCCGCCATATTGGCATTATATGGGTTTTGGAGGGCATAACTACAAGGTGCACTGCATACGAGGGAAAAGCAACGGAAGAGCAGATTTCTTAGGCTTAAAATAATGTTGTTTTCTCCAACAACAAAAATCGCGCAAAAATTGTAGGTCTAAGAAATCACTCTTCACAGCATCGGCTTCAGTATGACGCCCTTCTGTTTCTCTCTGCAGTACCCCTTGCAGCTAACCCATTAAGGCTCCAGCATAAAGTTATATACAATAATACTACGTCGTGTCACTGCTCTATATTGTTAACATTTCTTAAGTTCTAAGTCACACAGCGACTCGCAAAGCTTTTCTGTTTTTGCTATCTCAGTCAACTTCCGGTGATGGCCGGGGCTTTTACCTCGATGTGAAAATGCTTCTCATGTCGCTCTGAAAAACGTACAGTACAAAATAATGGCTTCGAACGTGAAACAAGTTTAACGTCAATAGAGAGGAGAAGCATGAGTTCCATTGATGATAATAGCGCGTAAGTGTAAAATTTAATAAAGCTCAATTGTTCTACGATAAAGCTTCCGGTTGGTTTCACCCCTTTCATTATATGTATAGTACTCTGTATCCATGCGATATGCACGAGGGACGACGGGACGACAAGCCCCTGTGGTTTCAGCTGTCTTTTGTGTGCTAAAACTTGTACAATTATTTAAAAATAATTTTCCTAATTTAATGATGATTAAATAAACACCCATGCAAACGTATCGCCGTTGCCTTTTTGTTGCCTTAAATATGTCGGCCTGCATGAGTGGGAATTGAACCCTCGACCTATGAGACCGAAACCGAAACTATACCGGAACCGAAACTTTACCCGTAAGCCATGCTGATACAGAATAGCGGAACGGCTTCAGGACTTTGGTCTCAAAGGTCGAGCAAGGGTTCAATAACCGCTCAGTCAGTCTTGACATTTTAAGTCCAAAAGTCAACGTAAATAGGTTTGCATATGTATTTATTTATCACTAATCGAACCGATTTGACTTGCCGTCCAGTTTATTAATTATATTTATAAAAGGTTGAAAGTGCACACTGACCTTTTAAATTTTCAATTTTTCAAAACTCGCATTTCAATTTTATCAACACTTGCTGTGCTTCACGTTAAAACTACGTTGAGGAATTTGGAAATTCTTTAGGCCAAAGCAGTGGCACAATCAGACAAATATTCGATGGGGGGGGGGGGGGGTGGAGTGGGGTTCACTACCAAATACAGCTAGAGGGCACGCCCTCAATGGGGGAGTTAAAGTGTTTATTTTATATCACTGGCGGCTGGGGTCCTATTTCCACGTATCATCCAGGATTTTATTTGGTATTTAGGGTGATTAAATTTTGTTTTGAGCATAGGGGGGCGCGGGGGAAGCGCCGAGCTCCATTCCCCTACCTATTCCCTGCACCATTGGGCCTGGAACATGAATACAAAACGTCGATGTGTGACGTAGATTGTAACAAGTCAATCTTATCGTTTTATTCGAATGTGTGTTACATTTATTACATGCACTCCTTTCATAAGTTTATATTTTACAGATACTCGTGATATCGTCTTAAACATTTTATGCTTTTGTTTTTTTTCTAGGAAAAGTCCCTCTCTTTTTTTTGGGTTCCTTTTATACTACAGCTAGCATATAAAACGGTGGCAGGGCTCGTTCTGAACACAAAGCACCGTTCTACGACTGGCTTCGCTGCGTTACAAGATTGCGTTGCGGGGCAGTGGCGATGTTGGACATCAGGGGGCCGATTCGTGACTTGAACGCAAGTGTACGCAATATCCAGTAAAAGAAAAAAAAATAGCCTCTCCCGCTTAGTAGTGAAGCAAGGGGTTGCACGGATCATCGATTTTTCAAAAGCTCGGATTCGGGAGGGAGCGGGATGTTAAAGAAACGATTTCGTTTTGGTTTGCTAATAAGTTGACCATGCGTTGCTGTTGGGTCAATAAAACCAAAAAAATTAGGAAAGTTTGCGTCTTATCCGTGGTGCACAAAGGGTGTGAGGAGACTCCCTGGACGCTTGGTTTGTCACGTGATTGTTGTTATCGCGTACGTTAGGTTAAGTTACTTGCTTTGGCTCGAATTTCACCGAGCTGGGGTCGAAACTCATTGTGCGAACTCCTGCTTCGCTTTCGCAATATGACGAAAGTTGTTTCCTTGATGGAATTCGTTCCCTGCCTTGTGAATTTTGAGCCAAAGCAACTATCGTAACGTAACTTGCACAGTAGCGTGCATAGACATCCGAGTGGGCAGGACCAACTTTCAGTGAAAGGGCACGCTGAGGCTTTATTTTTCTGGAGACCTTTTTTTTTTTTTTGCTAGTCACTCGCTTTTTTACCATTCTGGTCCCTGTATTGGGCTTCCTAGGATTTCTTTTTGCCTTTTTTAGGGCTCGAGGCTCTTTCTCCTCGCTTCCACCAGCATTTTTCAGTGCAGAAAAGCAAAATAGGGCACGTTTTTTCTTTAAAAAGGGCAAAAAAGGGCATTTTATCCCCAAAGAGGCCAGAGGCAATGACCCCTGCTGCCCTCCTATGCACGCCACTGAACTTACACGACAGCAATAATTTCAAGCAAAATCCACTAATCTAACAATGACGACAAGAAAAACACGATAAAACAATAAACACCGAGAAACCTTAACCCCCCCCCCCCCCCAAAAAAAAAAAAAAATCCGTGGAGAATCATTTTTTTAAAGTTTTTATTTTGTGCAGTCAGCACTCAACTTTTTTAGCGACGACAAAACTGCTTTCGGAGATGCATTTGTTCGTACTTTAACGGCAATGAATTATTAAGAGTTGTTATATATTTTGTAACACTATTGCGTGTACGCTTTCAACAAGAAAGTTAATTCAGATGGTAAAATGGGTGTAATACACGGGGTTTGACCGCCGCTTCAGGGCCGAAGCGACTGGGGGGGGGGATGGGGGGAGCTTCCCCCCCCCCCAAACCATCCAAGAAACACATACAGTTGGCAAATTCGAGTTGTCGAGTTGGCAAAATCGGAAAATTTTCACTGCAAATTCCAGTTTCCACGAGTACTGGTTAATTATTACCATCATTTCGTCAGTTGGAAAGTAAAGTTTACAATACATTTTTTTTCCATCAGTTTTCGCAACAGTTCTGTGTAGCTTGGGAGTAACTGAAACGCTGCCCCTGATTTGTTTGCTGTCACCACCATAACTTTTAAGTATCACAGATAATGTAGAAAATGAAAAGAAAAAATGGACAAAACTGTATCCCTACCCAGTTTGAAGTCGTGATAACAATTAACTTCGCGAAAATCGTACACAGTTGGCAAAACTAAAAACTGAGTTGCTATTTTACTTCCTAGAGTTCTTTTCTGTTAGACAGCGCCGCTCAGAAGTGGTTTTAGCGTGGAGCAACTCGTAACTGGTGTTTTAGGAGGGTAGAAAATTACTGGCATATTAATATACCAAAACACAACATCACTGCCAGGATTTAAAACGTTTCTTAAGTAAAGCAAAAATATCAACAAACTCTGCATAAAACAAAGTCTGCGTAAGGACTTCTGCCAAGTTAACGCCGTCTAAAGTTGTGATATCAAATAAATCTAAAAAAATTAATGCAGAGTTATTTGATTTACTAGTTCGTCTGCTAGTCCACCAATCAGTGCCTTGGTTTTAGTTAAAACAGTAACGTGAACTAAAGCTGCACTTCATGAAAATCGGGTACAGTTGGCAAAATCAAAAACCGAGTTGGAAAAATTTAATTAGCTGTTTGATTTTCTGTTGTCCTTTTTCTGTTAACCTATCGCCACTAAATTTGTATGCAGAAACAACTAATTAATGCAGAAACAACTACATTTTTCAAATGAAAATTGTTAAAAATTTTAAACTTGTTAATTTCGAAGGTCCAAAATTTGATGACAAGAGTTCATAAGATCCCATATTAAAGGACAAAAGTGACCCAAAGGCCACGAAATGAGGGCAAAAATTACCCTACGGGACCGGTAATTATCTATCGCCGGGGAGGCCGGAGGACCCTCTCAAGGGGAAGTCATAAATTTTTCAAGTCTCGTCAAAAGGGAGAAGTCAAAAACACGCTGACCAACTGGAAATAAGTCATTTTAGGACCACAAAAATGGCACTTTCCGCAGTCAAAATTTCCAAAAACGGCTCAGCTTCTGGGGGGAGACCCCCCATGCTGTTTACAAGGTTTTGAAGCTAATAATACTATTTACTGGGAGTACAGTTTTTACAAAAAACTTTATTTTGAAAAGCCTTGGCACCTGGTTTCTTGGCGTCTTCTGCATTTCAGGTGCTGACTATGTGAGGATGTGGTCATACAAGCAAACAGTGTGTTCATCATACTTTTATAGGAATCTCGACAAAAGATGGGTGTAAAATATTTTTTTGGTGGTAGTCACGTCATTTTTGGACCTCAGGGTGGGGGGAATCAAGGTTTTTTTCAGGTCTTGAAGAGGAGTCATCAAACATTTAGTGGTCACATTTTCATTTCCCACCACCCCCACGGCCATAAATAATGACCGGTCCCCAACATCCCCTGAATCAATGAAAAAAAATTAAATTGGAGCATGTTGATTTCAAATGTGGAAGCTCTTCTCCAATAATACCTCAAGTTGTTTTGGACAAAACTGAGGTAAAATGTGTCCCCTTTCTTTCGTCTTTCGACCCTCCATTATTTAAAAACTGGAGCATTTTTTTGTTTTAAATTTGAAAGTTTTTTTTACAATGATACCTCTAGGCCTATAGTAGTTTGGGATACAACTGAGAAAAAAATTTCATTACTTTTCACCTTTCGATAGTACATTTAAAAAAAAATTTTCTGCCCCTGATCTACTGCCTATGGTTGCACACAGGAGTCGTTGTCAATGGCCAGTTGGCCTGTTTATATAATTCTAAACTGAACTCGGTTTAATTTAATTTGGAAAAAAAAATATCTAAAAAAACATGATTTAGTCACAATAAAATTTTTACGAAACCTACCATCCTAAAAAATTAATTTAAAAAATCACCAAAATTTGTTTGACAATTTGTTGCTTCAGTGTTCACTGGAGGCTAGAAACAGGCACTAAAATAGCATAAAATGCTTCTGCTTCCGGTGCTCTGCCACGGACCCCGCTGGGGGAGCTTGCAGCGCTCCCCCAGACCCCCTAGCTGAGCTTAGCGAACCCCCTCAAAAGTACTTTACTAGCAGCACTACTGGCATTATTTAAACCAGTTGGCAAAATCATAAGATGAGTTGGCAAATGAGAGTCATCCCCCCCCCCCCAACCAAGTACCCTTCGCTACGGCTCTGCGCCGGTTGTCATAACCACTTACGTGAACAATGAAAAACAAACGCATCATTACCACGCAAGAACTCGTGTATTTTTTCCCCTTGTTGAACAAAATAAAGTGTGTACGTAACAATGTCTAGAATTTAACAAATGACATTTCATTCAGGAGAAGGCACTGCAATAATGCATGATAATGTGCGTTTAAATTTCAATGTCCAGTACTTCACGTTGATGGGGGCGAGGGATTAAGGCTTAATGGCTCGTCGACAGCCAGGTCATTAGCGCTAACCTCAGTCACATTGCTGTGGTCCAGGTTGCTACTGCGCCACACATTATAGAGATGTTAAAAAAAAAACAAATCATGTTGATGGGACTAGGTAGCCAGATCGTCGCACGACTGTATTATACTATGCAAGAGATCCCTGTTTCGAGCCTGACCTCATTGTATAAAGGAAAGAGGAAAACAATCTAACAGGCGAAAAATCATACACTGGAAATAACATAGTACAGTAAGCCACCTTTATGCACTTACGCTTCGTCGGAATGGCATGACCCGGATTCGAACTGGCAATCCAATTCGTTCCCAAAACACTGACATAGCGCCTTTATCCCTATCGACACTCCTCCACTGGCATAAAGATGACTCACTGAACCCGTTATTAAGGTCACAGCAACGACCAGGGTTCCATTCGACCGAGAAAGCTTGCGGCCATAGCGCCTAAATTGCCTGTGGCTCCAAGCTTTCGTAGCCCTGGTCATTGCTTCGTCCTGGTCATTGGAATGGAGCCCTGTTTATATATTGCTGTGACCTTAATAAGGGGTTAAATGAGTCATCTTTATGCCAGTGGAGGAGTGGCCATAGTGACAAAGGCGCTATGTCAATGATCTGGGGACGAATGGGTTGCCACTTCGAATCCGGGTTATGCCATTCCGACGAAACGTAAGTGCATAAAGGTGGCTTACTGTACAACGTTATTTCTAGTGTATGATTCTCACCGTTTGGCTTTTTCCCTCCTTCTTGTAGACTGTATAATTTATAGCGATTTGTGTGTATTTATTTGATCTCGTCCCTATGATTCCTCGTGCTCATGTTGTTGTGTTAGGTAAACGATAAAGACATTTACGATTGGAATCACCTAGCAAAATTGTCCATCTCGATTTCTGATGCCATGAAGCGCGACAAATCTCCAAACACGGCGTGGTGCTGAACAGCAAATTTTTGAAACATCGTTATCACGCAAGCTTTGATGCAGTGCTTTCTCCTGGATGAAACGTCATTTGTTGTGTGTCTGTTATTGTACGTATGCACTTTTGCCTCATTCGAACCAGGAGAAGTGTTGCATAAATTCTTGCGTGGTGATAATACGTTCAAATTTAATGTCAAGTATAGTACATGTGAAACTTACACACAATTTCTCAAAAGTGTGTGTGATGATGAGAGTTAATGTTGTTCTTGACTGTTGATTGTAAACGTGTAACGCGCCCGTTCCCGGAAATATCCGTCAACGCCAACACGTTGACCAGTGCTTACATCCGGTTTATTCCACCATTATTCTGGGTCTACTGAATCCGAGGAACGGATAAGAAGAATAACTTTGACACTGGAAAGATGATACACTTCCAGTATGGAACCTAGCGTCAAAAACAAAGTCCCGAACTGGAACTCTATTACACCCATCGCTGCAAACGGCCCTAGACAAACCGAAAACGGAGACTGTGGCCCGGCATTTACGAACCCACCAGGGTGTCTTTTGTTGAGTGCTGCAACTTACCCATCCTCAGTAACTAGTTGGTATAACACCAAAATGACTAACCCTAGTCCTCCGCTTCTATAATATCTTGTCGAGCCATTTTTCAGTAATCACTTCGAATTCAGACATCAAGTCATTTCCCTGTCGAGATCGCTTTATTTGCTGATCTGCCTCTGTGTCTATGCGTCTGTCTGTCCCGACATCTCCGGCTGTCTACGATGCTGGCCGTGACTGCATATTGATTTTTTGGACGCTGGCGACGTCCGCATCATGCCGTAGTCATCGGCCGTCAGCTGGGCCTTCGGAGCTTCCTTCTTTCTGCCTGAAGAGGGAAGTGAGTTGTAGCAACGAGTTGATTTGGAGTTGCATTCCGTTGCCATCCGGTCTCTTCGTCTCGCCTTTTTCTTGCTCCGCCGGGTGCAAAAAGAGAAAAGGAGGAGCAGCAGAAAAAAACGGAAGAACGAAAATGACGACGTTACGGTATCAAACTTGGAATATCATTCATTCCGGACGAAAAAGCTTCAAAATCTGCCCTGGGACTCAATTTGTTGTTGCTTCTTCTGACAAGCAAGTCGATGAGAGTACCATACGTATACGAGCAAGCGGAAGAGGACATCTAGAGATTCGCCATAAAAGTCTGTGGGATTTGGTTGAGGCTTAAAATGTGAGGAGGAGACACGGTTTTTGTGGAACTGTTTTCGTTTCACCAAGCATGATTGTTTGTTGTCCGCATTTGACAGTAATAGCAAAAAGGAAATGCTCTATGGTCTCCTTATAATGACGAGAAAGATAAAAAAATCACTGAATATGCGAATCTGTGGAGTGTATGAATAGAAGGATCCAACAAGGTATGGAATGACTATTATTTTAGCTCGACTTTGCGAACCACTCCTGGTTCCTTCTCAAGAGGAAATCTCAACTACAAAAAACATGAAAACACAAGATAGGGTTGAGGGAACCCTGGAGTCAAGCCAAGAGCACAATTTTTAAAATTCAGAAAAATCTTTCTGTGTGCCAAGACAGATTCTCTGGTATGTTGAAAGAAGAAGCTATAAGTGCATAAAGTCAACACAACCCGACATTTCAAGCCGACTCCAGCTCATTATTAAGGGAATAATAAAACACAGCACACTTAAAATTGCATAAATGTGCAAACAGGCAGCAGACTACAGGCAAAACTTCCTTAGTCAAAACAACAATTCGAACAATTTTTAAAAAGGAGAATTGAACAATTAAAAATAAAAAAAAAGTGAAATAGGAGAGTGACCTTTTTGTGCCGAAAGTTCAAGAAGAAGTGGCGACTATTGAATGCAGTCAGGGAAAAATGAATAAAACCCTGACTGCACTCAATAGTATAGTCGCCACTTCTTCTTGTGCTTGGCCACTCTCTTCATCTTTTTAAAAATGTTTAATTCTCTATTTTAAAACTTGTTCGAATTAATGTATGGCTTAGGCAGTTTTGCCTGCATTCGGCTGTCGGGTTGCACCCTTATTTTAAGTGTGATGTGTTTTTTTTATTCCCTCGATAATGAGGTGAAGTCAGCTCGAAACGTCGGATTGTGTTGACATTGTGCACACTTTGGGCTTTTCTTTTCAACATACTTCGTTCCAGTGCTGACTTTTTCCTAATCAGACAGAACTGGGACACAGTCACAACAAAATCTAAAAAAAAAAGAGGGCCTAAGGTGCGACCAGTTTCCAAGTACATGCCTAAGTGGGGAAAGTCAAGCAGGTCCACAATTTGTTTGCTGGTACTGAGGACACCTTGGTGGCGAAATTTTATAACATTAAATTTGTTGAAGCAATTTGAAATATTCTTGATATTTTGATGCAGAGGATTTAAAATGTGATTATAAACGGGTGGAGAACAGTGTGAAATGCGGATGGTTTCGAGATTTATTCTAGTACGAGTATTTGGGATTTTGAGTAAAATTGCAGTTTTCGAGGGTTCTGGTTTACGACCAGTAAGTATATGCTGGAAGTGTTGAACAATTGTTTTGGTCGTTAAGTTTGAAGTTCGATTTATGAGATCGATGGCCTGCGCCAGGAAACTGGTCACACCTTTGTCGCTCTGTTTTTTAATTTTTGTTGTGACTGTGACCCAGTTCTGTCTGGGCATACACAAAATTTTCCAATTTTTTTTTTAATTTTACTCTTGGCGTAACTCCGGACTTCCCTCACGCCTGTCCTGTGTTTACATGTTTTTTTTTCTCTGATGATAGTTCGAGTTTAAGCAATGTTCGAATTTATCTTTAATATGCTATCGGTAATTTAAAGGAGCAAGGTGACCAAGTGACTCGCCAAACCCCAAACTGTATTGAATCTGAGTGTGCTGCTCGTACTTCCGACGAAAATGTTTATATGCTGCTGTTCATATATATTTTTCTGTGAATTTCTGAACCTGTTCGTTACCTTCGACAGTACTCAAAGTTTATGAATTAAATGTAAATGCAACAACTTTAAAAACCTCATCACAACTCAACATTGAAAATTACAACTAGTAATAATAATAAACCGTAAAATGAAACCCAACAGTTGTTTCATACTGTATTCAGTAATAAAAAAAACAATAGTTTAGTTTTTGGTTGTGGTTTGGGTTTATATTTTTCACTATGATGAATCCATGTCTTCAACACCATTGTTTTGGTAAACTGGCCTTTCGTAAGGGTTGTTTCGTACGTAAATGGTTATTAAAGAGACAGGAAAAGTATTATTTTTATAGCTCAGCTCATTGTACAGAGGTTCTGTATAGAGGGCTTTCTGGAATATGTCAAAGTTCAGTGCTTGGGCCAATTTTATATTTAATATATATATATATATAAATGATCTTCCAGGTCAAAATCTCAATAGATTATTTACTCGTATGCTGGTATACACTTGTTTACGTTATGAAATCAGCTACTGAAAACGTAAATGTTAAACAGACTTGCAAACTCTTGCAACGTAGACGACAAACAATCTAGTAACACAAAGTGCAGAAAAAACACAGTATAGCAATGTTTAGCAATGTTCTAGTTTTCATTTAACCTTCGAATTATTAAGCGGTGCGATTAACTTGGCAAATGTCTTGGCGTGTTGATATCACTCCTTTGAAGGGCAGAAACATTCGGAACTTGGCGGCCCCTTTTACCAGTTTTGGTTTTTGATATATTGCTATCCCGCTCACAAACAGAAACCATGCAGTATACACAAAATATCCGTTACTGTTAGACATGCTCCCTAGTTTTTTTCACACCGAATCAACTTGTGTTTTCCACGAAACGTGTGTGCCATAAGTGAAAGCAAGAACGTGATTTATTAATTAAAATGATTGTTTAACTACTAACTCGATCGTGTTCCTGCTTTGAAATTGCATGAACAGTTGGTCTAAAACATACAGGTTTGTACGTACAACAGAATATGTCGTGGAAAACCCACGTTGAGTCAGTGTACTAAAAACTTAAAGAATGATTCCAACGTTTTAGGCCGCTAAAAATTAATTAAGTGGTTCCGGGAGTGGTGCTGAAAAAATGACGCGAGCGGGCGGTGTTTTTATTTTATGTTTTATTCGTGATTTTTTAGAAGCGGGCGATCCTTTTTTTTTTTTTTTTTTACCAAACAAAACGAAACCAGTAGCTTATATTTTGTTGTGGAGAACAATATCTGTGTTTTCATGCCAGGATCAGCGTGCAACAGTTGCATATTTGATAAAAGTCATTCTTTCGATCCAAGTTTTTAGTTGTGACATGCCTCTGAACGACCCGTAGATTCGTTTCGAGGCGATCATGTGAGTGGAGCAGAGAGCTAATGTGGTCATCGGCTCCAGGTAATGTTTGGTGAAAGTGCTGATGCGTGATCGAATTTTTTTTTTGTAGACAATGGCATAAAAAACGTTTCATGCGTTAATAAAAAAATTCATGCGTGCGCTCCCGAGAACCACTTAATTAATTTTTTTTGCGGTCTTATGAACTTCTTCGATACTTCAGTCATGACAGTATACCTTGCTGTTGTCCAACCCCATTTAATGTGCGGCATTATTGCTTGAGGAGGCACTTTTTCCAGCCGTATTCAGTCGCTATAGAGCAGTGACATTTGTCGGCATGTTGGCACCAGTATGGGTTTTGGAGGGCATAACTACAACGGAAGAGCGGATTTCTTAGGCTTAAAATAACGTTTTCTCCAGCAACAAAAATCGTGCATTTTAGGTCTAAGAAATCACTCTTCACAGCGTCGGTTTCAGTATGACGCCCTTCTGTTTCTCTCTGAAGTGCCCCTTGCAGCTAACCCATTAAGGCTCCAGCATAGATTTATATACAGTAATAATACGTCTTGTCACTGCTTTATAGAGCAGTGACACAACGTAGTATTATTGTGTATAACTATCTCTTTGGTGGAGCCAGTAACAGGGTTAGCTGCAAGGGGCACTGAAGGGCGAAAAGAAGGTCGTCTTACTGAAGCCAATGCTATTAGACTGAATTTCTTAAGCCTATAACGCGCTATTTTTGTTGTTGGAGAAAACAACGTTCTTTTAAGCCTAAGAAATCCCCTCTTAAAGCACTGTCTTGACTAGAAGTGCCGTTGTTGTCCCTTACATTTTAATCTAGTGCACCTTGTAGCTATGCCCTCCAGATGGTATCTCGTAGCCAATATGACGTCAATGATGCTGATCTATACAGACTACGAAAGTGTCTGTTTTTAAATCATCTGCAGGAAACGAAAGGAGTATCCAACAAATCTACTTTTTTTTTTCAAATGCAACGTATGGTATTTAAGCAAACTGTGTGTTAAAGCTGTCCTGATGCATCAATATGACAAGTACAAGTTTTTCAGACTACCTGTACAAACATCAAGGACAACGTGGTCAAGCTAAGGGACTTTCCGAAATGACAAAAGTAAATTAAAGAGCGTACAACGACCCATGACGTGGTTCCAAAACTGGTGAACATGCTCCCAGATCACTGTGCCACTGTAGCAAACAGAAAAAGTGCCATTCACTTTATAAATTCGTCGCAATTATTTCAAGCATTGAAGAAAAATAATTTACCGTCCTCATCTACAGTGTCCGCGACCTATCTTGAGTTCGCCCCAGAACGAACACAGATAATCGATTTTATGTTTTCGATAGCAGAGTATCTTGTTGATATCCTAGATGGTTACAAAAACAATAGCGGCCGTCGATTAAAGCCGCTTCCCCCCAGGAAGACGTAGCCGCTCAGAAAATAACTTCAGGACTCAAGATACGCTACGCCGACAATAGTATTTTTTTTATTGCTTTGTGGTCTCATTGACATTGTATAGTTTTTTGTTTTTTGTTTTTTTACTGTTGCCTGTCCTTGTCATGAGTTATCTATCTCAGGGGGGAGGCGCATAATTCCATGTTTAGTCCTGGAATAAATCTTTACTTACTTACACTATATGAATAGAATAGAATGAACTATGGCCAACAAAAATAGTTAAGAATTATTCGCTAATACGGTGAAATACCTCATTCGGAGATTCAAGGTTCTACCGTGGAAGTAATTTGCAAATCACTCTTGGGGTGCCTTCGAAAATCGACTCCAAATGAGTTCCTCAGGTTTCTCTTGGATCATGGAGTAACTCAAACTAGTTAACCCTGGCGCTCCTGATCAAGCATTAGTATACACGATCACTTCACTCCTAGGGAGTTAATACACGCGGTCGCAAGATTTCGAGTTGCTCCGGGCAGTTGGGTCACTTTTCGAAGGAACCCAAGATGTCGCTTTCAAACGCATTGTTTTGATGTCTGTCCAAAAATAGTAACCTGCTGATTCGAATATGTATAAACCATTGCTTAAGGAAGGTTTGCTACATTTATGGCTATACGTTTATAATGTGAAGACTTGTTGTTTCCTTACGTTTCATTTGCCCATGCAAAGTTTGTTACGATCGCAGGGTTATTAATATTAATGTTGAATATTTAAATAAAAACAATGCTGCCACAGAAAACGAAACGTTATTTATAATTTAAGGTAACCCTAGCTGCACAGTTTAACAATGAATGAGCTTCCTCCCTCATGCAACTAGCCCAAGGTAAATAAATAATAATGATGGGGCTTACAGTTCTCCAACCAAAGCTTCTTAGAAATAGGGAAACAAAAAAAAAGAGAAAAAAACCTAACTTTACTATCATTTTTGCCCGGAAGTTCGTTATTTCTCTGCACATATGTGGAGCAAGACGCTGACGTTGCATATGTTAGTTCATATAGCAAGTTAACAATGTTGCTGATAGTATTGAGTTAGCAAATTGATCGTTACATTTGAAGCACAATCCAAAGACCAAGGTTCAATTCCGGGCTCGTGACAAAGCTGAAGTTTTTGGTTATTATTGATGTTCACTTCTCATCTCATGCTTAGCACTAATGATGGATCCAATATTTTTCTTAGTTTTCTACAGGGTTGGGTTTTTGCCGGCAAAAACAGCTTATTGCCAGGACAGTAGCAAAAACTTGGTTTATTAGTTTTTTCGGTTATTACCGGCTAAAACTGGCAAAATCAGCAAGCCGCTTCATATGCTTATTTTCACAGTAAAAGATATTCTTCTCACAATATCTAAGCAAATTTTCGACAGTCAGTTGCATAAATTTGCATAGATATTAATAATAATAATAATAAACTTTATTGTAGCACGTGAAAGTACATACGATCGACAAAATTCAAGAATAAAAATTGATTGTGCCACAAAGGGCGAGGTTTAGGCGCTCGGCCCATTCTTACACCTAACCCAAACCATCGTGTAATTACGTACAATGTCAGCAGACAATAGCAAAAACTAAAGAAAACAAGAAAATGGGATATAGTGGGGGTTGGGGGAGGGGGCAGACAGGGGAAAAAAGAAAAAGAAGGGAAGAAAAAGAGTGGAAGAGGGATGATGACCAAGTTATGAATTAAACAAGTGACGGAATAATTGGGCTTTGAAAGTTCCAACACTAGAACAAGATTTAATGACTTCGGGCAAATCATTCCATAACTTCATGCTCTGAACCAGAAACGACGTTTGGTATTTAGTAGTGCGACAGCGAGGGGGAGTGAAGGGGCGGCCATGACTGAATCTTGTAGGATAACTGTGATCAGCCAGTGCAGAATTAAATAAGGTAAACAAATAAAATGAATATTGTGAGCAGAATGCTTTTTACTGTGAAAATAAGTGTATGAAAGGTAAATAAAGAAGTGAATATGAACTTTCAAAGTAAACGATGTGACGTTTTGAAGGGGAGCTTTTATAATTTGACAATATTTCACTATTTTAGGGCACACTTTTTAAAAATTTGATTTCAAGTAGGTGTTTGGCAGAATAGGGCAAAAATAGTTTTTGCCGGGACAGTAAAAACCAAGGTAAAAACCCCGTTTTAACCACTTGGTGGCAAAAACCACCCAACCCTGGTTTATTAAAACATTAGTGTATGAATCCGTTGCTGATTAGTTCACGCGAGACAGTTGTGCTCTGTGAGTGTGGTGGCTACTGGCTGGAAAAGTTGTATTAAGTTCAAAATTAGTATTCCAGGACTTTTTTAAACATTCGAATGCTTACTTCACGTACGGTGTCCACAGTAGACTTTCTCGATTTGTTCACACCCAACAAATCTCTTCCAACAAATCTCGTACAAGAAATAATACAACGACACAAGTCCGGCGGCTGGCCCCACCAAGCACAACAACAACAACTGAATTTTCGAAGCTCTTGGTTTTCCTTAACGAAGAAGAGCTAAAACAGCAACAAAAAAACTGACATGGCAGATCTGCAAAATCCAAAGTACTGACCAAGATTAGACATGTAGAGCATCGCGTTTTGGTTAAATAACTATAGACACAGTGACACGACGTAGTATTATTGTATATAACTCTATGCTGGAGCCTAAATGGGTTAGCTGCAAGGGGCACTGCAGAGAGAAACAGAAGGTTGTCTTACTGAAGCCGATGCTGTGAAGACTGATTTCTTAGACCTAAAACGCGTGATTTTTGTTGTTGGAGAAAACCACGTTATTTTAAGTCTAAGAAATCCGCTCTTCCGTTGTTTTACGCCTCCATTTTTATGTAGTGCACCTTGTAGTTATGCCCTCCAAAACCCATACTGGTGCCAATACGGCGGCAAATGTCACTGCTCTATAGCCGTATTGGCAAAAGTGTTCAATATGGGGACAATCATTTAAATGTATTGCATTAACGCTCACTGCTATTGCATTCGTCCTATTACAAGAATAAAATAAGGGGACCAAATAAAAAATAAAACCTCTCGCGGACTGCAGTGAAGGCCAGTGTGCGGGGACATCTAGACGAAAAAATTTCGCGTGCCATCATGTGGAATGGAATCGGTCCCGTAGCTTCCGATTAAATATTTACTGCTGCAACCACAAAGCTGAATGGCGGAGCGTAGCGTAGCCTATAATGGCACCAAATTGCAAAATGTTGGTTGGGTGCCCTGTTGTAGTTTGGGTGGAGCCAAACGAAAGGTGGAATTGGAATGTAATTTGATACATCGTTTGAATCCCCCAAAATTATTGCTGACCTAGAGTTTACCGTAAATCGACCAATTCTTACGGAAGAAATTACATATTTTCGAATTTATTTCGAACACTCACCACTGTAAATTTGGAATTCTGAATAATTAATTGCACAGCTGTATGTAAAGCATTAAAATCATGAACATCGACCTAAAAGCAATGAATTTGGCAAGTAAATCATTCTTAGCAGTACAATTTGAACTAGCCATAAAACTCTCGTGAAATACCCCCCCCCCCCGCCCCCCGCGGCCTCCCCCCCCCCCCCCCCCAATTTTGCCAGCGCCCTCTGTGTCCCCTCCCTGAGGCTTGGCCAACAAATTTTTACATAACGACCTAAAAAATGAAATTTTGGTCGTTCATTCGTGGAACCCCCATGAAATAAATCCACAGCGCCCCACATCCACGAGCCACATCCCTGAGGTTGGGCCAACAAATTCTTGCAGATCGAGCTGAAAGCATGAAATTTCGTACACGACTCATTGTTAGCAGTACAAATCGAACCACCCATGGAAACCCCATGCAATAACCTCCCAAGGGCCCCGCAACCCCCCCCCCCTCCCCCATGTTCTCCCGCCATGAGGCTTGACCAACAAATTTTTGCAGATCGAGCTAAAGCACGAAGTTTCGTACACAAGTCATTGTTAGCAGTACAAACGGTACCAGCCATGGACCTAAAAAAAATAAACTCAAATCGCTGTAAATAATATTAAGGAAGATTGAAAATAAACCAGCAGCGAAAATTATACACTATAAATAACGTAGTTCAGTAAGCCACTTTTATTCACTTACGTTTCGTCGGAGTGACATGACCCGGATTCGAACCGGGTACCCAGTTCACCCCCAGATCACTTGCATAGCGCCTTAATCGCTATGGCCACATCCTCCACTGGCATCTAGACAACGCTAGTGTGTCGCCGCCAAGTAATAGTAGATCGTCCGATTGTAGACATCCGTTTGTTAAAAAATGATTGTTGATGAAAAAAAGGCGGCCGCACTAGCAGACTGCGTCTTTTAACTGAAACCAACTTATACGTGATTTCAGAATACTGGTGTAAATTCCCCATGCGGTAGAAATCTTTGCAAATCGTTTGAATCAGGTGTCTTGGGTCCACAAAGAAAAACCTCAACACAAAAATGTGGGAACGTGTTCTTTATGGAGTAAAACTGCCCTCAAAAATGTTGAGTGTTACTAGTAACTAGTAACTAGCTAATCACCAGGCTCCCATGTTAATTCTCATAGGGTATAAAGACACCTCTACAGCTCATTAGGGAAATTGCCAGATCTAAATTTCGGCAGACGCGTAAAGCGTCATATGGGGAAGTGCCTTTTTCTAAAATGTGGGTTGCAGCTAGAAGCACGTGGCCCTGAAGTGGCTCGTAAGTGCAAAATTATTGTTGTAACCATTGTTTGTATTGTCATCCAACAGTAGATTATAACATGCTTAAGTGTTACACGCTTATCGTTTCACTACTTAATTGCCAGAATGCACTATTTTTGCAAATTATAGGTGGTTCATTAAGACACAGAATATCTTTATCTTTTATTGCAAAGGTTTGGTCGTTTTTTTTTTTTACGGTACACGAATCCAAACTGAATTATCTGCCCCACGACGATAAAAGGGACAATTTTGCTGGAAAGAAGATTAGGAAACAAAATGCTCATCGTCAGCACAGGTGGGAACGTGTTCTTTATGGAGAAAAAGTGTCCTCAATAACGTGACGCGGACATTTTATTTTATGTAGACTTACTGTTCTTGCAGTCCAGTGTAAGTGGCGAGTAATTTTAAACAGCTGGTGAGTTGATTTGTTTTAGTAATCTTCGTATACCACCAGAATATTAGAACTGTATGAACATTTACCATTCCGTGAGTTTGTAGTATGTGTTCGTGATGGAATGATTAACGTTAACCTCGGGAGGAACAAGTGAAGGGGGATGCGCTGATAGAGTGAGTGAAGCCAACGAAAATCAGCGTTTGTTAGCCAGTGCGCTCAAAAATCGGGTTAAATAAACTTAAGCATGTGAAACATAGGCATACAATAAGCCAAATCGTGTCCATTTGGCTGGTGTAACGGCTAATTGGGCAATGACATACGTAAAAATTATGAATTAAAAAATTTATAGACACTCCCGAAAAAGGTAGAGGTGACTATTAGACAGTGGTATTCTTTGTATTCACAGGCCTATGAAAGTTGTGATATCCACCCAAAACCAAAACTGGTATAAGAGCAGCCGCCAAGTTTCC
>JAHWFP010020842.1:0-21165 GCA_023313725.1 Lithobius niger | reverse complement strand
TACGGGGTACTGAGATTTGTATGGTACTGAGATTTGCATGATACTGATATTTGCACTGAGATTTGCATTATTATGTGACTGTTCTCTATGTCACGTTTTGTATTTGCTTCCGGCTCCCAGTCGATCATATCTGACTTGCACTCGTCTTAGCGTGGGTAGGAAAAATGCCTGAGTTCATGGTGCAATCTTGGCATACTACGGTTTAGTCTTGTTGTTATACTTATATTTTTCCTGTTTATTAGTTTTGTAATATTGTTAACTTATTATTTACTTATGTTACTGCTTTCATTCATGTATTTTAATAACTCATTATTCGATCATCTCATTTGAGTAGATTTAATTCATCTCTAATTCTCTCATGAAAAACAAATATTACCTCATCTAATATTTATGCAAATCTATCTTCTCCTATTTATATCACCGATAACGAGCATGTACACAGAAGTCCCGTTCCGAATCTTGAGCGAGACACCCGCCCCACGTCGCTTCGCCTGTTTGATGGGCGTGGCCCTGGACTTCACTCGTATCCAGTACTCAGCATGGACCGTTTCGACTGCTTGTGACGTATGTCCACGTCACCCCCGCATGACGTACGTCTTCTTCAACTTAGATGTCTAGCCTCCATCTTGTTCTGCGAACACGCCGCAAATTCCCGTGACCCGGCTTCTGCTTTGCACGTCCGTTTAAAGTGTCATCTCCGCCGTTCTTCACGAAATCCTTAATCAGGTAAAACTCTTGATTCCTTCTATTTATTGCTGCCAAGCTGTCGGGGAGTAATTTTGTGTGCCAGATGAGTTATAAGTGGTAAATATTACGGCGGGGGATTCACAAGTTACCGAGTCACGTAGGTTTGTCACATTACATGGCTAACGCCGATGTTTTCAGTGCTAGCGTAGGTTGGATTTTTATGGTGACGTGTGAGTATCGGTAGGGGTGTGTTGCTGTGCATTTGTTATCTAATTGGTGCTTCGTATTTTCTTCTATAGTGCGCAGGTTTCTTAGGAAACGAAGAGGTTACTCATAACTGACTGGAAACGATTTTTGCGTAAAACCCAATTAATCCAGCTTTGAGTGCGTTCGTCAGGTGTTTTGGATTCACTACTTGTTTATCCGACTTGAATCATGCTTTGCCTAATAGCTCACCTTTTTAATATTTGTCATTTTACCTCCGTAAGCAGTTTTGTGATGCCTTGTATTTATATTTAATAAATGTTTGTTTAACGTTTTTGGAAGCTAAAGTGGGTTGTTATGAGTGAAGCTATTTTCTAATATTAGCGTTATTTAATTCTTGTTCGCATCCCCTTCGAATCCGGGCCATCCCACCCCCATCCATCCACCCCCCCCTAGACTTCCCAACAGCCGTAACCGTCCCCTACCTACCCCCTCGCTCACACCCCCCCCCCCCAAGGGAATGCGACATCTTCTTGCAAAAAGGAAAGTCCGATAAGATATGCAAAACAACCCTTAGTATAGTAGACTTGACATGAAACCAACGTCGTACTGGGATTTGCATGAACCGTGTCTTTCGTGCTTGGATTTCCACGGGGGGGAGGGGGGGGGAGGTAGAGAATTTTTAATTGTAGATATTATTAGTATTCGTCTTTTAAGTAATCTTTGATGCTGGGTGAAACGGTAATTTTGCTATGTTTTTAGTTTATCTGAAACCTGAAGACGGAAAAGGTTTGATTCCGAAACGTTGTTTTGTTTTAATTGTGCACTTTTCAGCTTTTCTAAAAGGCAATTACATCCATTTTGACAAGCATGTTTTCCGTTTGGATCACTTACATAATAACTAAACACAAGAATTGCGGTAAGAATACGTTACGTACGTCCGATACAACAATTTAATTACTGCATCACCAAAACACGATCCGGAAACCGCCACTTAGTCGAGTAGCAAATGATGGTAATTTGGCCGAAAACTGCATTTAATGATAGAAGTGTAAAACTTGGCACAATGAAAGTATTAGGTAAGGGTAACATTTTAACAGATGGAGCCACCGAAAATTCCTCCCTGGAGAGTAGTTATGACGTCATCAAAATGGCCGCCACAGCAAATGCTACAAACTTCATTATCTCCCGAACCGCTCAACGGATTTTTATCTTTTTGGTATCAAATGAATGCTCTTTTTATAAGGGAAAAAGACCAAGAATGACAATTTGTCGAAAAAAATGTTCCTTTTAAGTTGTAAGCGGTTTATTTCAAAATTAAGCACTTTTCGTAACTTTATTTACGTTTTTCAAACGTAGGCCTACCAGTTTTTTTGTAACTTAACTGCAGAATAGATCAATAACTTAAAACATTCAAATACAAATTAAGAATGTGCTTTTCTAAGATAAAGTACTTTTGTGAGCTTACAGTTTCCTTTGCACTTTTTGTGTAGCAATGTGCACTTTTTTTCACCCACACACATTTTCTCGGCAATCCTTTTTGCATTGACAAGTTAGAAAGTCTTGCACTGCTCATGAAACATCTTGCTGGGTTGTTCAAACAGGATAATATGTGTTCTGCAGAACCCTCCAGCCCTACTCTTCAATGTCTGGTAACTTCAAGTAGCTTTTTAGCTGTCCCTGTTTATGTCAGTAACTCCGCAGAATACTTTGATAGCAACTCCACAGAATATGTAATCCTAGAGAATCAGCAGCTGGTGAGTATTCTCCATTGTTATATTGTGGGTTGTAGAGCATGTATGGCTTCCTTTACTGTCTGACACCGACTGGTAAAACAGCAGCACATAAAGAGGTATTATTGTAATAGACAGAATACATGACAAGTCTTCCTGAGAATGGGACAAACACTCGTATGCTTTAGTTAATTGTGGTCAATCCACATTTCACGTTATAGTCTTTCCACGACTCGCAAAACAGGAGATGTGGTCACACCTTGATAATGCATGAAGCCACGTAAAGCTATATAGACTTTTTCTCACTCAGACTTTGGGCGATTTAATGTATGGTTATGACTCGGAAGTGTTTTCCAGCCCAAAAATGAACCCATATTGCGTGAAGACCTTCCTTCTGTAATTCATGGGAAAAAGCGATGGCCAGCGCCACAATATCTGCGTCAACTGTCCTAATACAGATTGCAGCAGTCCCATTTCTCAGAGTAGCTTTTACATCACAAACCAGACAAATAATGTCATTTTTGTTTTCAGAAGTCTTGAAGAACTGTTCCTACGTCTTTGGCAAAATATTTCTGGCCCTAACTTCCGTCGTTCTCCTAAACTTTGGCACACTCTAATTTATGATTTAATACTACTATTGTAATAAACGTCCCACACAGTATCAATCATTGCAGCATTTAAGTTATTTAAATAAATACGGATGCAAACCTATTATGTCGCCTTTTGGACTTAGATGTTGGACTGCCTGAGTGGGCCAAAGGCTGAAGTCCGACCGCTAAGCCATACTGACATGGCCAATTCCCTGCTCAGGCTGTCTGGCTTTTAAGTCCAAAAGGCAACGTGAATAGGTTCGTATTCGTACTTGGCTTTCCGTCCTGTTTAATCTTTAATTTTACGCTTTATTGTGTTTTTCTTTCATTTCATTTGGTGTGTGTTGCGCAAACAAGCAGTCCCTGCAGTGGCGATTGGAAAGTGTATGTTTACACGCATATGTGTGCTTGCTAAATGCTGCCTTTAAATAAAAAAGGCGTGCCAGTATGGCTTACTGTAAGACTTCAGCCTTTCATTTCAAAGGTTCAATTCCCATTCGGGCAGTCTGACATTTAAGCCCAAAAGGCAACGTAAATAGGTTTGCATCCGTGTTTATTTACCACTAATCGAGCCCATTTGCACTTCCGTCCTGTTTAATAGTTGGCATATGTTCTTTTAGTCCTGGGCTCGACAGCTGGCCCATTGTAAATGATTATTGGTAAAGAAAATTCAGATGCTGTTGCACCAGAGGACATACTAGGATTTTTAATGAATGTCGCCGATTCCTCAGGGTCATCTGCACAAAACTCATCATTGTCAATATCTATATCATCACTGCATCAGCTTCTGTGGTATTTCCAATAGAGTTACAAGAGAAGACTTGTTTCCATGTAGTATATGGCGGTCTGCTGAAAGCGAGGGAGGGTATGGATGGTTTCCATAACAGAAGAAAGCTTCCATACCCATGTTTTGTGTACTGCTTATGACAAATAACTTTGAAACAAGTCGAGTTCTTTTTTTAGAGACTTCACTAACATAGAAGACTTATTACTGACATTTTTCGTTTGGCAAGCTTTTCAACAAACTCTTTATACTGTAATTTTCCGGATTATTTAATAGTCATTAAAGTATCAACAGATTCATCAGAAAGAGCCAAATTTTTCAAAGGAAACATTTGCTTTCTGTCCTCCAAAAACGGGTTCCCTATAGTCATCATAACTTCAAGCAGTGGTTTGTTTGTCAATCAAATTCTGAAAGTATGGAGATTGTTCATGATGTAACTTCTTTTCATTGCAGTTCGTACCACATTTTTCAAACTGTATCAAAAGTTGTGAGACTTCAGGCCCGCTTATTATCCATCTCTGCAATACTGAAGGATCTGTTAGTAACCTGACACCTTCGTCTTCTTCCGTAACAATCGCATATCTTTGTACTTGGGCTTGATCTAGCCCTGTGGCTGAAAAAGGTTTACTGCTTTTATGTACCACAAACTTCAGTTTCTAGAATCGCTCATGAAGCTGTGGTTGTAGGGTTTGCAAGTAGCTAAATCTTTAACATAAACTGGAAGCCATCTGGCGTAGTTACATTGATCCATAAAGGAAAACCACGGAATCAACTTGTTGAGTGATTTTTTTATGTTGATTATAGCTTCAACTATGGTGTGCTCCAACAAACATCAGCAACTTTAAAATCTAAACATGTACTTCAGTAGTTGAATGAGGTAATTTCTCCTGCCTTCTTTTTCCTCCATTCCTGGAAAGTTTGTCATTGTGTAGTGGACTGATATATAAGACTGATATAAATATACTGCAGTGATCTGGTGTGCTAACTATGTTTTTTAAATACTATCAACTTTGATGCTAACCTACCAGACGTTGCAACACAGCCACAGACAATGCATGGGGCGATCCGCTGCAATCAAGTACTTTCTAGCAGTTTTTCGAAAATCTTGTTCTATATGCAATTAGCCAAACGTAATCAAGCACTTTTCTTCTCTGAATTCAGCAGGCCACGTCCATATTATGTTATTAAGTAACGTGTTACTAAAAGTTTTAAATGTATATTCAGAAATGTAATTAAAAGTAATGAAAAGTGCTTAATTTTAAAATAAACAGCTTACAACTGAAAAAGAAAATTTTTTAGACAAATTGCCACTCTTGATCTTTTTTCCCTAATAAAAAGAGCTTTCATTTGATACCAAAAAAATTAAAATCCGTTGAACGGTTCGGGAGTTACGAAGTTTATAGCTTTTGCTGTGGCGGCCATTTTGATGACGTCGTAACTACTCTCCAGGGAGGAATTTCCGGTGGCTCCATCTCTTAAAATGTTACCCTTACCTACCACTTTCAGTGTGCCAAGTTTTACACTTCTATCATTAAATGCAGTTTCTTTCTCAATTGCTACTGCACTAACTGTTTCGCTGGAACGTGCAGAAATTAATGCCGACAAATGTCACTTATCGATTTCGACTCGGAGCCTATTGAGATAGCTCTCACAGCTCAACAGAGCTATCTCAATTGGATGCAAGTCAAAATCGGTAAGTGACATTGTGTCGGCATTAATTTCTGCACGTTCCAGCAAAACAATGGCGGTCTCCGTATCGTGTTTTGGTGATGCAGTAATTAAATTGTTGTATTGAACGTACGTAACGTATTCCTACCTCAATTCATGTGTTTAGTTATTGTGGAAGTGATCCAAAGTAAAACATGCATATCAAAATGGATGTAATTGCCCTTTAAATATTATGAGATTCTGGAGCTTCTTATGTGCAACTGCTGAGCCATAGCATAGCGTGTCACTCTTGGTGGCCGTGTGAGCCGTAGGTAGTCCGTTTGTGCTCAGATGGCCTTTTAGCTGTTCTTGTTTGCTGATTTGTTAAGTTCCGTTATTTTAAAGTGGCCCTATCACCGATTGAAAGCAGACGAATTCTGACAACATCTAGCGCTATGCAGTACTATCTAGCTCTTGCTTGCACCAAGCCAAGGAATGCATATCGGCATTTCTTTTAACGAAACAAACAAGCCACGACATTCTTAATTATTGAGTGAAAATTTGGTTTATCCTCGTGCACCTGCGAACAAGCTATAAAGGTTAACAATATCAATGTCGCTAGATGGCGCCACGGTGTTTTCGTTCGCATTTCAATGGGTGATAGTGCCACTTTAATGTTTATTACTCTTTGATATTTTTAATCTTGATTATTTACTCGTGCCATCCGATTTTACAGTTCCTAGTTCATTTAGTTTTATTAATTTGTGCATCGTATTATTACGCATTGGATGGCCTATACGTGCGTCGTTACACACAACACTTGATATTTGCACGGTGCCTCGTCAAGTAGGCAGGTCGAGTTCCGAATCGGCTTCGTCTCGCAGCCTTTGGCTACAACCTGGAAAACACGTATTGTATTCGGTAACGTGAGTAACATTAAACTGAAGTTGCAATCATTATATTATTATTATTATTTGTTTCAAGGACGGTAGCCTTCCACAGGCCACTTGCAGTTAGTAATTTATCGCTGACAATTAACTGTTTGTTGAAAATGCGGGTGGCGTTGTTATTTTCTGCGGCTGTTTACCGTGAAACTCGATTGAAATGCGAACAAAAATACCATGGTGCCATCTAGCGACAGTGATATTGTTAACCTTTGAAGCTTGCTCCCAAGTGCACGACGATGAACCAAATTTTCACCAAATAATTAAGGTTGTCGTGGCTTGTTTGTTTCGTTAAAAGAAATGACGTTATGCATTCCTTCGCTTGGTGCAAACAACAGCTAGATAGTACTACATAGCAAGGCTACCTAGACGTAAAGGCTTAACGTTAGAAATTCGACTCGTCGTCCAGTTAGCCACCGATTCTGCCACCAGTCGCGCTACTTACACCCCATAAAAATGAACTGCTCTAGCGGTTAATGGTACGTGTGATACGCGATAGGCGGATTTTAAACTTAAAATACTGCATTGACACCAAATTATTAAAATTTAACAACAATGGCTTCATGCTACGTACCTCTTTTTTCACACGACGACAAAACAAAGCCTCCGGAGGTTTAATTTCCTAAATTTCAAGCAGAAGAGCAACCGAGGTACGTGTGTATTGTACTGTATGATACGTTACGGCGTTTTCAATTCTCATTGAAAATGTGTTAAACGATCCTTTGACGTAGCAGTAAATCGTCCGAAGACTTCAAGGATAGTCACCATTACCGTAAAATAATGTTCGTTTAGCGCTGCAACACCGGTAAATCTAATAATGATAAGATATCACGTTTTTGTGCATCTCGCCAACACTAATCAATGCTACGATTGGGGTTTTTCGTTCTTCGTGCTTTCAGTTCAGCGCAACGCTTGGACCACACGTCTAGCATGCTACGTGAAACCGAACGTTAAGCCTTTGCGTATAGGTAGCCTTGTACATAGCGCTAGACGTTGTCAGATTTCGTCTGCTGTCAATCGGTGATAGTGTCACTTTAATCTTGGACTAATAACTCTCTTCGAGATGGACGATTCACGTACGGCTACCAGTAAGCTCGAGTGTGTTCCGACCTACTGCAGCTGCGATAGCAACGCCACCGCAAAAATGCGTCAGTGGCGTGTTACCTTAGACCAGCTCACTCTTGTCACGCGAGCGACGAGAGTTAAACGAGAAAACCGGGGAAAACCTTCAGAAATAGTTTCCGTCTCCCATGACGCAAGGTTACGTTCCCTAACAGTATCGGGCGCACGGGCTGTGTATGGCGTTGAAGGTAGGTGAATTGTCCGTCCAGAGTTGTTAGTCTAAGCTTTAATAGTCGCGGCGAGTTTGAAAGCTGTCTACACATCGTACTTTCATGTTGCTTGTCGTAATTTCTGCCTAATTCCACGTAACTCGTATGCAGTAACTCAGCTTTGTCTTCGTCCTTTCACCTGTAACTCCGTTCACCGCATTTCTTCATTCACGGCCGGAATTGGCAGGTCAGTTGTAGACTTTTTATGTTTTGGGGTGTGGCAGTGTCGGGCGTTGTGTAACTTCACAGCGGCTCATTACTGAAACCAACTTTGCTGAAACGTTAACTTTCGTCGAGTGGTGTTAACACTTTAATCGAGTGAACTGAAACGAGTAATGTCCGCAACATTTTAACTTCGTTTCTTATCGAGTCTGAGAAGCCTTAATTGCCACGAACTGCTTAATTTTATTATGAGTGCCGTTTGAACTGTGTGGTTGTTTCGAGTTGCTTGCCGATATTATTACGCGTCATTCGTGGCCTTGTTACCTTACAGCATTTAATTGTGTTTTAGTCGAATAATGTCCGTCAGCTTTCATTAGTCTTAACTGCCCCTCGTCATTTGTGACGTTAATTTTGACTGCTGTTTTTTTTTTTTTTAGTTTTAACGGAGGATTGCCACCAAATGAAAAGCTGCAACATCCAGTGGTGCCTACCCCCCCCTGGTCCAGTAAGGAGCCCCTCCCCCCAGTTTAACAATAGTACTCTTATATTTCCAACTTGGACTATGATTGGGATGTTACCTCCCCCCTCCCCAACACACACAAATACTTTCGGCCAAGTTAGTTTTCATACGCTTTATTTCTATCCCGTCATAACATTCGTGTGCTGCCACAGCATGTATTGTTCTGTTTCGTTTTCAATCAATATAGTCCAGTACGAGCCCTGTGGTGCCGTTTGCAAAATGGAGTTGAGAGAATTTCTCACTTCCACTTGGTCATTGGGTCCCCAGACATGAAAAATCCCCGAGGTGCTTGTCGGCCATAGTGCCCCGAATGGCGCTATGGCCAAATTCAATATGACCGCTGTCGGCCATTTTGAAAATTCAACTTTTTGAATTTTTTTTAGGTAGCCTATATTCACATGTGATAACTCTAATTATACTAAATTTGGTGTGAGGAATTCATTTCTGAGGTTGTTTTCACCTTTCTGGGTCATCTTTTCCTGCAAAGGTCATGGTCAAAGTCACCGAGCGGTAGAAAACAAGTGTAACAGGTCAAATAATTAAGACACCTATAATTTGTAAAATTTGTATTTATTGACTGGATTTATATTGCTGCTGATATATTGTATTGTTATTTCTAAATAACTCAATTAAGAATGTTTTCAACATTCAAACTGTCTTCAATGTGTGTATCCAATTTAGTCTTTCGTTGTGGATTTGTGCAGGACGAGTTATAACTCTTTTCATGGCAGAGTATGACGCACAAAACTCCAGCAGAACTGTACCCACAGTGTTTAGTGTTGCACTTGCCTGAACACCTTGCATGTTTTGAGCACACTCCGCAGCAGAGCTTCAGGCATTTTGATGGGAGCAGTGCTCCCATCCATGCTCCGATGGTTTTAGTCTGGCATCACATTCGTTGGCTGGAGTGAGCAGGTGATACATCCTGTGGACCAGAAATGCTCCTCGTTAGAAGTGGCCTCTGGTCTCACTACTTGCCAGAGGGAGAGCATCAATTCTAAAACTGGCACGTATATAGTTTTCTACTCTAAGATGGTCGAACGTCTCAGAGGTAGTAACTGGCCTGACCCCTGCCCAGACATGTACCAAGTACTTCTCTGCTAGTGCTACATCTTGCTTTAACAAAGTATCTGTCTCTCCAAAGTTTGTCAGATACTGTGCTGGGTCATAGGCCATAGCTGCGTGGTTTGTCCGCACCTTACTCATGCATTCATCTCCTGTCAGTGTGCCTTTATCACGGCTTTGGCCAGTGGTCCTCCAAGTTGAAAAACTACTTGATGCAGTGGAAGCATGCGTCTCTTTTCACCAGTGCCATACTGCTACCACATCTCCTGCAACCCCAGAGTTTGGAGGGATTGTCTGTAGTGTAGTGTAGCACTAATGCGAAAGTGTCCGTGTCAGTCGATACTATAACTCTCTTGCACTGTTTCACACGAACAGCCTACTGTACATGCACCACCAGCTGGGCATCTACCTCATCGATCCAGTTCAACAGGTCAGGTATCTCCTCACCACCAAATCTTGCTGGAAGCACTTCACCATCAGAAACAACACACCTAGCGACAATGATAGCTTTGCCATATTCCGATTGCACACAATATCTCGAACCAGGAGCAGGAGATTCCACTTGTTTTCCTGAGAAGCCCAGAACTTGTTAAGTTGCCGAGGGATTTCTCTGTTTATGCCAATATATTGATGCCTATTAATGAGTCAGTACGATGCATGCACTCCCCTTCCTTAAGAGACATCTTAATGTAGGAATCAAGTACGAGATAAATGAACTGTATACTTTCACAGATGCGTGAAGCTGAGGTTAAGATGGCGTCGATGACCACATCCAGATTAGAGAATTGTGCTAGTAGTATCTGCCGCATTTCAGACATGAAGTTGACTACAACATAAGTGGAAAGTCTGGACCTCACTTGGTGACATAAAGTTTAGGTTCAATCTCGCCAATAAGTACTAACTTCGTGGTGTGAGTGGGAAGATCACCATCGAACAGTAGGGATGCTGAGAGCACATTGTGAGTAAGTATCTGCCTGATGTCCATGCCCCGCTCCTTAGCAATATCTATGTTCCTTTGTGCCTCTGCTACTTCCTTGGATGAGAGTTCGTTCTTCACCTTCTCAATGTTTGATGGTGTCTTCTGAGGTTGGCCGGCGAACCTTGGCAATTTTGACTTGGAGCTGTTCTTGCTTATTTTCTTGGTTTTTTCAATCAATCTTTCCTGTCTGTAAGAGCAGTAAGTATGCTGACCATTCTCATGAAACTTGAACAGGCATGTAGCCACCTTACGGTCAACAGTCAGCTTTGTGTGCAGGTTGTGTAGTGGCACGGGCACACTGACTGTCACTGAGTATGGATTCTGCACAAAGTCTAACAGCTTAGACACGTTGTGGTTAAATATGTGATGACGAGTACTTCTCAATGCATGTTACAGATGGCATTCTGTGTGGTTCGTGGGGTGGTTAGAGGTGACAAAGTTGAGGAAACTAGTGTTAGACCCAATCTCTTGGATCAAGAGCTCGAACTCTGCCACACTACTGGCATTACATGTAGCTCGCAATACACAGTGATCTCCAGGACCCTTGGACACTCACTGGATGGTCTGCTCGACCTTCATGTAACCTCACACAGCACAGAATCATCCTGGGCCATCCTGAACAACCCACTGGCCCACAGAGAAGTGTCAGTAGAGCTCAGGATGTATGAACGCCAGCACTTTGATTTGTTCAAGATACCAAGAACCAAAACACGGGTTGTTGATGCAGCCACATTCTGCAAAGATTGGCATAGAATCCTCGACAGTAGCTTCAAATAGATGCCAGTTTCCCTCTCTCTCGGATACTTCATAATTTTTGATGATGGGTACTAACTACAGCCAAACTCCAAAGAATTGCTAGAGTTCAGCCTGAAACTCTTCGGGACAATGTTGGTTTTCATTAAGTTTAATTTGCAGCACCTTCAACTCCACCAGGTGGATATGCAGCCTTGTCATTGTTATTCCAGAATATCTTCCACTGGAGCGAACGTATCAGATCCTTCACAATCAGCAAAGCAGTGAGAGCCCAAACAGAATGGCTGCCGTTTAACACTTTTCTATCACACCAGGTCCGAACACTGCACACTCGATCAGTGTATCATCTGGGCCAGAACCTCAGAGAAGTTTTCCCAGGAACCAGAGTAGAACACGGGTCCAATGAAAAGGGCTCATGCAGAGAAACATATCCTTGAACTTTTTTGTCACATCCAAGTAGATATCACAGGCAATGGCAAAAACACCCTCATTGCACCACATTGCCATTAAAGTTTGGTTTGCGCATACTCTGAACGTTTGTGAGGCAATATCTGGCAGTAGCGCACTCAGTGGTGTGGATTAACGAAACCAACATTTACTCCAACGCGCTTCACAGGAGATTGTTTGTAACCACGGAAAGGTCGGTCATTAGCATGCGTGATATGGATTCAGGCTAACTAATATCCAAAGCCTTCATTCTCAATTATTTACAAATTTTGTTTATTAGATGGTCCCTCCTGCAAATTACAACATAATTCATACTTTAATAAAATTTACTTCAAAATTATTATAAAACAAACCCTCTTTAGAATCAAACAAGCTGTTTTTCGTAGCTAGGTCAAGTTTCGTCGTATCCATGCTACATGGCCAGCAGTCTCAAGAACTTGCAACCAGACTGCATTAGTCCAGCAGCTCCCAAGTTCCTGAGTCTGATCGCCATTTAGCTCAGGTCCAACCAAAACATCGAGGTTTGTTACATAATAATTTCGTAATAAATTAGTTTAAACTGTGAATAATGTTGGAATTTCGATGAAGGACCATCTAATATACTATGTTGTGTTAATGCTAGACTGAACTCTGATCTCGGACATGAATGGTCAACTTTTCCCAAGATGGATTTGGGCCTAAATTCCCTCCCTGGACATTAGTAAGATTCCAAAATTTAATTGCAGCTTTTTTTTTAATGTCCACCCCCCTTTTTTATCGAAGTAATTTTAGAAGCCCACGGGGGTTTAATAGTTGACGTACGGTAATCATTTTAGTAATATGTAATAACAAACTCTATTTGTGTGGCTGCGTCACAGTAAAGAGCAGCAAAAAAAAATTGATTTACAGCTAATGGTGGAAAGTTGGCGTATGGTGTGAATTTAGTTAAAACTGAATCTGTCATTAAAACAAAATGATCTTGACCATATTCTTTGCAGGAAAAGATGAAAGGAAAGGTGAAAACAAAATCAGAAATGAATTCCCCACGCCAAATTCAGCATAATTACAGTTATCACATGTGAATATACCTAAAAATACAAAAGAGTAGAATTTTCATAATGGCCGACGGCGGCCATATTGGATTTGGTCATAGCGCTATTCGAAACACTATGGCCGACAAGCACCTTGGTGATTTTTCATGTCTAGGCACCCATTGACCTAGTGGCAGTGAGAAATTCTCTCAACTCCATTTTGCAAACGGGACCACAAGGCTGGACTAATTTTCTACCATGCATAACATTAGCCACTAAAACATATTTTTTATTGTATTTTTCTAGATTTATGCGTTGTGTTGACTCATGACGGGTTATGTCGTGCTGTGGTATCTGATGGTGTATTGTGTTATATAATAAATACATCGATATTTTTCTACCCCGCCCCCCCCCAAAAAAAAAGTAAAACGCCAGTGAGGAGTTGCTCCTCACTGACCCCCCCTCTGGGCACCACTGGCAATATCTATAGCCATTTGCCGCTATCTAGTTTATATCCAGCCCTCAATTTCAAGAGGCGAAGAAAAACACAAATAAATTTTTTTTTATACAACAAACAAGCCACATCTAGTGACAGTGTTATCGTTAACTGTAACCGCTTGCTCCATGGTGGACGTGGACGCACCAACTTCACATTCAATAATTAAGGAGGCACGTGGCTTGTTTGTTGTGTAAAAAGAATTTCTTTTGCGCATTCCTTTGCTTGTTAAATCAATTGCTACATAGAACTAATGGTAGACGGCGCTAGATCCTGCAACCATGTCATTCGATGAATAGGCACCTTTAAGGAGGCATCCTCCGTTTGATGTTTGCACGAGGGAAGCAGGTGATAACTTATTTATCTACCGATGTCCGCATCTCTGCCCGACAATGAAGAAGCACGAGACTCCAATAATGATATAGGGCATGGAGTGTAGTCCAACAATGCAAGAAGGTAAGGGTAAAAAAACGTTTTCTTTAGCGTATAGTGTTCTATTATGGTTTCGGATTTGGTATTCGAGGATTTGTTTGATTTGTCGATTGATGGAGATATTTGGAAAGAGATCACGTAATATAATGTTGGAGATGGTTGTGTCGGAAGTCGGTGCGCAAGGGCGCCTGCACATTGGGGCTATAGGGGTTGAGTCCACCCCCCCCCCTCCCCCCACCTTCCCCCTTTTCTTTTTTGCCTTCTTGCTCTTTTGGTAGACAGAATCATGAAGAAAATCCATAAAAAACAAAACCAAAAACGTTTAAACAAAGGCTTTATAGATGTTCCGTAACATTGATTAGGCCAAAATAAGGCACGTCCCAACAAAAAGTCCTCAGGGGCCGGCCCCCCCCCCCCCACCCTTTTTGTTGGTTTGCTGTCTCCGGGCGCCTTTGTCGATGCGTCCGATATTTTACATGGAGACTAAACATCTCCACAAGTAAACAAAATTGTACTGTAGAAAATACAAATTTTAAAGTACGTTTTAAAGGATCAACTTTAAATTTTCACAATGGATGTCATATTGTAATGAATTTTAATGCTTGAAATGTTACCGATATTGCCCGTTTTCAGTATTTATTATGGTAAAAAATACCTTCCCTTTTAAAAATAAAATTTAATTTACACAATGGTACGTGTAACGTTTATTTATTACACTTAAGTAGAGCTCAGCCTTTCTGCTATGCGCCCTCTCTACAGCTAACTTAAAACTACTTACTCTAACAGCAACCCAACCACTACATGGGTTTCATTAAAAAAATAATCAGCACCGGTGCAGAGAACAATCGTTTTTCATGTATAGGATCTTACCCGTTTCCCAAGTGCTGAGCTCTAACAATAACGAGGTATTGTTGGGCTCAGCATAAGGGAATGGGTAAGATCGTATTTCTCAACCGCTTTCGCCTTCTCCACACGACCTGTCATTGTTACCATGCTTTGAATTATTGTTGCATTTGAACTTGCTAACAATAGTTAAGCGGCGTACAAACGTTCTAGTGAAGATAAGATGGTGGCAGCATCTGATGTTTTGCACGGTAACCAAACCACTGACAAAACAAGATAAATGCAGCGAATTTGACGATGAATTAAATCAAACATTCATGGTGCCACATTGCATTTCCTACAACTGTGTTATGTTGTGATTAATTTTAATTCTTGCATTACGAAAGTTTCGTAGTCTTTTTTTTTTGTTAGGTTGCAGCGCATTTCTGAATTTTAATAATTCGTGAATACGAAAGCTTCGTACTCTGCTTTTTATTTTGGTTGTTGGATGTATTTGATCTGTGTTTAATCATCATTGATAAAATTGCGAAAGGAGATTCGTGTTGTTGGCGTTTATGCCGTATTTGTGACAGATGTAAAACAAAAAAGGAAAGCAGTGCTGAGATATCCCAGCACCGAGTGCTGAGATATCCCATCACCCAAACCGAAAACCATTGTTGCGATCCTACACTGTTCCATTGTTACAAGAGTGCGGAGAAGAAGAAAGCGGTTGAGAATGTTGTGTCCCGCATCGTTGCATTGTAATCGAGTGCTGAGAACTAACTAGTTAGCTCAGCCCCCGTTCATTGTTGTGTTCCTGCATCCTTGTATAGGGCAGTGACTCAACGTAGTATTATTGTGTATAACTATGGTGGAGTCAGTAACTGGGTTAGCTGCAAGGAGCACTGGAGGGCGAAAAGAAGGTCGTCTTACTGAAGGCAATGCTATTAGGGCGCGTTTATGCAAGGACAATTTTCTCGCTTACTAGCTTTTACTTGGTCAATAGTAAATCTGCTGGCTCTGCTACTCGCCTTTGTCGGAGAATGCGGCTTTCGAGTTGTCTATACATAGTAACCATGAACAACGCGGACGCAAATTTTCTCCTCGTGCCTCGCGACACGACGTACGATGATTGCAACATGATAGCGTCGATTTATGACAACAAGAAAAAAATTTTTACTGCAGTACAAGACGACGAACAGATTACTGAATACCGGCATTCGAAGGGTTGTCTTCGAATCGATAACGCAGAAATGGACGCCATGTTGGATTTTGAATTCTCGCTGCGAGTAGCTATTTATTCTACCGTCGTTTGATCACTGCTAGAAGCTGTTTTTTCAGCGAGAATAGCAAATTTTGGAAATAGCGTGAAATGGCAACAATGTTGTAGCAATGTTTAAAATTACTGTTGCACTTTGTTCTTTATCCGTGTTGTTATTTATAATACATTTAATTTGTTGCATATTACCGCAATCATTTAATAGAAACAGGAAATTAATCGTAAATAAATAACGGTTGCCTAGCAAATAGCTTTCGGCGAGCGAGAAGGTCTCGTTGCGTAAACGAGCCCTTAGACTGGATTTCTTCAGGCTATAACGCGCGATTTTTGTCGTTGGAGAAAACCGCTCTCAAAGCACTGTCTTGACTAGAAGTCACGTCATTTTCCGTTACATTTTAATCTAGTGCACCTTGTAGCTATTACCTCCAAATGGTGTCTCGTAGCCAATATGACGTCACTTGACGCTGCTCTATTGTTACAAGAGGACTGAGATACGGATATCGGTGGATAAGCTTAGTTCTCTCCTGCGTATAATAGCATACTACCATAACAACCATTATTAGTTGGGGGGGGGGGGGCAAGTTAGTAAGTGAGTATGTGAGTGAACGTATCTCTAGAAAAGCCATAATTCTAATTTCACCTAATAATACCATAGTAGCTAACTGATTTGTATGACCGACAATTATTAACTTGTCTCCGTAAAATCGTTGAGACTTACTCTATGGAGACGTTCTTGCTTTAGGCTCTAGCTTATCCTGTGTTAGTGGGCCTGGAGGTCACGCTACTTGGACAACAGAGAGTTGTCTGCTGAAAACATACCATGCGAATCTCTCGTGTCTTTCACGTTTGGTTCCTTACAAATCCAAAGTCGGAAGTCGGAATACAAATTTTACTAGAAATCACGTTATTCAACCCAATAACACCCGTTTTAAATAACGTTCAGTGTTTGTAAATAATTGAATTCACAATGTATGTTGATTTCGATTCAAATCAAAGCCTGGCGAAAATATTGGGAACCATGTCAATAACTGATCTGTAATTTTGTAACTATGTGATGAGCTTGAAATTGGATGATCAAGCAACCTAACAACACCAAAACATCGTGATAACTATTATTAAACAGCATCACTGGTACGTCGTTTTCGAAGTGCAGATTATAAATGAGACATAGGCAAAACACAGAAATAGTGGCGCCGTAAAAGAGGGAAAAAGGAAAAATAATACCGTCTGTAGTTGCTGTTGCAGCTACTCTCACCCAAGTAATTCAGGTGTTTAGAATTCTATTACTTACTTGGTAATAGAATTAACGGTTCGTGATGAAAACGTTTCGTTGTTGTCAGGATTGGTTCCGACGTCACATCTTGACCGCCAACCGGGAAACATAGATGAAACGGCACAACGTAACCTTGGCGTGAACATGTAATAAGGTTATTCGCCCTGGATGGAGCTCACATGTCTCGCACCAGTCATATGCCATTGGATGTCGGAATCGTCCTCAAGATGGCAATCCGATCCAAACAACTAGAGATTATCAGAATATATACAACAGTAGGCCGTTATTATGACGTAGTAGGCTACTTTTCTAAACATTCGGTAAAATCGAAACCATGCTTTCATAATTCATTCGTGCCGTACCCTAAACCCATGTAAGTAGTTAAGGGTACTATTTTAGAGCGTTAGTATGGGATTGTGTACGGTTCCTAACAGAAAACAATACTAAACTTGGGTACACAAACCTCTTCCGTAACTAATTCAATGCTATTTGAGATTTCAGTCTGTAACAGCTCCAATGCAATTCGTGTTTGAAGATTTCAAATTTTCTCCGTAACAGATTTCAATGCTGAGCGCGAGCCAAGCATGACGTTGTTGTGTGCAGATTAGTATTGGAGTATGGAGTTGTTGTGCGCGCGCTACCAAGGGATGACCCAATGCTCGAAGATTTCAATGCATGACGTTGTTGTGTGCAGATTAGTATTGAAGTATGGAGATGTTGTGCGCGCGATAGCATGGGCTAACTCTTCCTAATGCTAGAAGATTTCAATGCATGACGTTGTTGTGTGCAGATTAGTATTGGAGTATTGAGTTGTTGCGCGCGCGCTACCATGGGATGACCCAATGCTCGAAGATTTCAATGCATGACGTTGTTGTGTGCAGATTAGTATTGAAGTATGGAGATGTTGTGCGCACGATAGCATGGGCTAACTCTTCCTAATGCTAGAAGATTTCAATGCATGACGTTGTTGTGTGCAGATTAGTACTGGAGTATGAAGTTGTTGTGCGCGCGCTACCATGGGATGACCCAATGCTACAAGATTTCAATGCATGACGCTGTTGTGTACAGATTAATATTGGAGTATGGAGTTGTTGTGCGCGGGCTAGCATGGCCTAACTCTTCCCAACGTTATTCCATTTAGTATGACCATGCTATGCGGGCGATAGCATTGTCGTCATCTTCGTCTGTACTTTGGAGCTGAAAGAGAAAAACCTTAAATTCTGCCTTCATCCTGAAAGAGAAAGCTTTTGACGGTTCATTTGCTCGATAGTTAGTAACACTTTCAATGTTAAAATACTTTCAACACTTTGAAGTCCTGAAAGAGAAAGCTTTTGACGGTTCATTTGAGCGATAGTTATGTCTTGTTTTGTTTGCAATATCATGTTTGGTGATCGTGATATAAGGGTTTTTTGATACCGGTTTGGGCGGTGGTTACCTCTATGGGAGTTTGTTTTTGAGAATGGTATTATGGAGGTTTTAGAAGCCGACGGGAAGGTTTTGCAGGAAGGTTTTTGCATGTTTGGTGATCGTGATATAAGGGGGTTTTCTTACCCCCCATTTTAGCGGCGGTCACCTACTATTCTCTATGGGAGGGTTTGACAGTTTGTTTTTGAGAATGGCATTATGACGAAAAAGTCTCTTTTGTTGAAGGGTCTTCGCACGAAGGGGTATAGAGCAAGGGGAGAGTTAGTTCTCCTTTTTTTATCACAGGTTTCTACCAAAGGTAGATCTGCGGAGAAGGGAAACCTCTTTTGGAGATAACCCTCTCAACGCGTGCGCGCGCGAAAAGGACGTTGGCTCAGAGTTCCCAGGCTCCTAGTCGAACCACACTTTTCTCCGCTCTTCCTACGGGAGGACCGTGTAGGATTGAGGAAGATGACAGTGTCCTTACGTGGTTCTTTGTTTTTTTTTTCATATTTTATTACGAACTGTGTGTAAGTTGGGGTTTTATATCCTCCAACAAAAAACATGCAACCGGAGTAAGGCCCCAGAACTAGGACAAAAAGCTGGAGTGAGGCTCCAGAACTATAAGTCATTATACAATATTATGGGTACAAAAGCTGGAGTGAGGCGCCAGAACTAAACCCGTTACACAATAACTAAAAAAAACTCGTCACAAAAGCTGGAAGTTAGGCTCCAGAACTGAATAGTTGTTATATAATATTACGCTTTACTCGTCACAAAAGCTGGAGTAATGCTCCAGAAACTAGATTACGGTTATATAATACTGAATAAGAGGGAATGGTAAAAAAAAAAGAGACTTCCCCGACTAACACTTCTCTCTCTCTCTTCCCCCAGCGAGTAAGGCTTTACACGTCTGTTGGCAGTTGGCGTCGACGAAAGGCTCAGTCGTGTTCAATTTGAAATGTTTCTTTACGAATCTAACGACTCGTCGGTCATTAGCGTCTTTCGTCATGCGATTCAACTTATCTAGAACGCGGTTCATGGACAGTCCGTTCGCCTTATGGTATAGAAAGTAGAGACAATACTGTCCGCATACGACGCTGCAAGGCCCCTGCTAGCTCGTGAGGTTGTAACGTTTGAACATAGAGTTTTTCTTGAGAAAACGCAAAATGTGAATGTTTCGTGGTTTTAACCCGTAACTGTCGAAATAGTCCACGCTCGCTGTCCTTCTGTCGAAATAGACGGCGACCCAGTGACTGCCAGGTTTCGTCGCAGGGTCCAGATTGATGATGTAAGCTTCTCGGGTGGGTGTCTCGGGCAACTGGTCGGAAGCGTACACACCGCCGAAACGAGGGCCGAGCTTGCTGTGTCGTCTGGCCGCACTTCTCAGTTCGTCCGTCTGCATGGTTTTTCTCTCAGTGTTCGTACAGCACGTTCTTGGACTGGTCAATCTCGAGAACGGTTTGATGGACCATGTACATCACCAGGTTGACGGTTTCGACGAGCGCTTACTTGAACGTCACGTCGACTCTGAGAGCTCCCTGCTTAATAAGGTTGTGGTGTCACTGTCCCTGACTTTTGTCGGCGGTCAAGTCGAAGGCGTACAGACAATTGCCCAGAGGATAGTCGGCGTATGGGAGACGAGGCGCCGAGTCGGAAGTGAGTTTGTCGAGTGCCTGGAAGAGGGAATAATAGTTTCTCACGTACAAGTCGTCGGTATAATCGGGTTTGTAGGGAATGGCCGGAATCGTTCTTCCATCCACTTGCAAGGTGAGGTAGTTGACGTTATAGTGGTGGAAATTAAACGGGTTTGCGCCGTAAGCACCGTTGAAAGCATTGTTCGAGACAAAACCCAGCAGGCAGAACGAGGGTAGGTTTCCGAGCACGACGTTGTCGAGATTGCCTTGTCTCGATCCGGCCGGAATGGTGAAAGTCTTAACCTCCACTCGGCGGATGGGGTACTTGACGGTATTGGTCTTGAGGGCCTCCGCGAAGCCGATGAGTACCGAGGGCGATGGTACGACTCGTCGAACGTAGAGGACGGCACTCGTGATGTTGACGCGATAGTCGGCCCCAACTTCCGTACTCATCAGGCAGAAGGCATCCTTGCTTCTGGTGAGTTTCAGCCTCAGGTCGACGTTGTTGAGTAGCAGTCGATCCTGCTGGAAGAGGTCGCAATGGGGTCTGCCGTAGAGATCGACCACCTTGCTGGTTTTGACTCGCCCATTGCGGTATTTGAAACCGAGGTTCTTCCCAGCGTCCGAGATGTCGGCCTCGTCGAAAGATCCGGGGGTGTCCTTCTTCCACAGCTGGCTCGAAAGATGACTGTTTTCACCGTCACCACCATAAGTCAACAGAGTCTCGAGGTAGCTACGGTAGGCGTACCCGTTGTCGGAATTGGATATTTGTTTGCCACTCACTTCGCAATCGCACTGGGAAAATAGAGAGTGTAGGAGTAGATTCACGGGAGCTACGGCATTAGCAGCGGTCAATGCCGTCGATGTCCCCTTGACAACCTTACATCGGATGTGGAGATAAGATTGGCTCAGGTCCAGTAGGCAGTCGGCGGCACTGGGCACTACGAACTCGATGGGAGCGCTATC
>JAHWFP010020841.1:0-10729 GCA_023313725.1 Lithobius niger | reverse complement strand
CTCCCTGACGTAACGTATTCTTACCGCAGTTCTTGTGTTTAGTTATTATGCAAGTGATCCAAAAGTAAAACATGCATGTCAAAATGGATGTAATTGCCCTTTAAATAATGACGAACATTATGTCTTTCCTCCCCCAATGGACAAGGAGGAATACAGTAAGTAACAGTCAGTGGAACTGTACTTGTTCAGCTGTCGCTTCTAGCAAAATTGCTTGCAATGGGCAAAAGGCCGTCACACGCTCGAGTTTTGAGTCAATAGAGCTATCTCAATCGGCTGCGAGTCGAAATCGAAGAGTGACATCTGTCGGCATTAATTTCTCCACGTTCCAGCAAAAAGATGGCGGTCTCCGTAGCGTGTTTTGGTGATGATGCAATAATTAAATATTTGTATCGGACGTATACGTAACGTATTCTTACCGCACTTCTTGTGTTTAGTTATTGTGTAAATGATTAAAAAGTAAAGCATGCATGTCAAAATGAATGTATTTGCCGTTTTAAGACGGTTTAACTAACTGGGAACGTAGAGCACAACAGTGCCAACGTTGACATCATACAAGATAGCCTGCTGGAATGTGAAAAGTTATTTTTAGAGTCTACCCTTGCATTTAGTTGTAAGCTAATCTTGAAAATCCTTGAAAAAGCCTTCGAAAATGGCATCGTCTGTTACGTACGAACCTTGAATAACAAACGCACGACACAGCAGAGCCAACCGTTCCGCAGCAGTTCACAGGGAGGCTGCCGGTGTAAATAAAAATGTGAAGAAATGTGAAAAACACGAGTGTTGGTACATGTAAAAAAGGCAAAACGCACAAACGAAGTAAAAACAATCAAATTATCAGCCCTAATTCTGGGCCCGGAATTACATAGACATGTCGGTGGTTACAACACACAAAAATTAAATTGATTGGTTTATGGGTAGAGTTGCTTTAATTTGCTTTTGCTCTCTCGAGTGAAATTATACAGAAATTACGGTAATTACTGGCAAAGAAACTTTTTTTTTAAAGAATTGTGGAACTGGTATGATATATGAAAACGAAGAAATAGCGATATAATAATGAAAAGTAAGTAGATACGTGAAAAAATGAAAAGTAGGTACCGGTATGTGAAAAATATGAAAAAAAAACAAAAAGCAGGTATGTGAAAAATGTAAAAAAAAAAATGAAAAAGTGGGAATGTGAAAAAATGTAAAAAAAAAAAAAGCTGGTACTCCCGGCAGCACTACTGAGTTCATAATCTCTCGTTTGTTAGCACTAGACAGTTTGCAGCTCAGCCTATAGCTACCTGATAATACTGATCAAACCGGTAACTGAAAAAGGGAACCCTGCAAGTCGGTCTTGGTCGAGAGACACAGGCTCCTTCAGCTGCTACGGGATTTATTCTGGCCTGGTCTGAACATTCTTTGTACCCTATATGGTCGGGACACACTTCGAACAGACCCACACTGATTTACCCATGGTTTAAATACATCGAATCAGTAACTTCTTTAGCTCAAAAAGGTTCAACAAACTCCCTCAACAATCCAACATCTACGCGACTGTTTTCATACAACAAGGAATGTTTATGGAGAAAGTGTCATGTTTAGATATCAGCTGTTTGGCCGTTTTTCACCTACACCTGACAAAAATTAGCGAGGTATACTGATAATCTCCAGGCAACTTTCTGGAAGGTGAAAGCAAAGAGCTGGTGTAGCGATATAACGCCAGTTGTTCCACGAAATGAAGATATGGTAAATACAGATTTAGTGATCCTTTCCGTCCAGCATTATTATCATCAAAACGTGCAAACAAATGGAAATTCCACACATTTCCGACGATGAGTGTTTGCAATACAATAAAATTTAATTACCGTCAGTAGGCCTAAATGGCAAGGCTGCAGCCATCATTTGCATGTTGTTAGTTGATGGGTTGTCGTGCAGACGAGACGAGGCGGTCACCATCGAGTTGGCTTGTTTGTTCTATAAATTGTGGGCGGAATGGTGTTGCCCTCGAGCAAGGGGAGGAGTTGGAGGCTAAATAACGGCGACTACTGAAGAAGGAGAGATTAAATTATGTATCTGTTTCAAGGGTAGATTCAATAAGTGAATTATTTTCATGTGTTCTTTTGATGTTTGCATATGTAATTAAAAGGACGCCCTTGAATTGAAGAAACACGAGCCCAACCCCTCACTTTGCAAGATACGTCAGGAGTTATTACAAAAACGTGAATTTTAACCCACCCGGGAGATATTTTCGAGAAACAACGCACAAACATCAAAGAAGCCATCACAAGTTTTGAGGGTGGCCTGTTATTTCTGTTATTATTAAGACGTTAGTTTGTTCCTTTTGGCATTTCAGCAGTGTTCCTTTCCCAAGTGTTGCATGCTTGTGCTGCATTCTTGGTTGCACACTTCAGAAAGCGAAACACTGAAATGTTGTTGCAACAAAAAAATGACGAAAGATTTTCTCAACTAGAAAATACGTAATTACACATTCACCACAGAAAGTACACGCAGTCACTTGAAGTATCGAATACTATCCTGTCTTCTTCTTCGGAAGCGCCTCAGAAAACTTAGTGGGAGTCTGGTAGACTAAAGTGTGCGCGGTTTATCTTGAGTTCTGTGCAGAACGAAGACAGATAATCGATTGTACGTTTTTGGTAGCAGAGTGCCTTGTTGATAGCCAAGATGGTTGCGTCGATTAAAGCCGCCCCCTCCAGGAAGACGTAGTCGCTCATAAAATACTTCCAGGACTCAAAATACGCCGCGCACACAATACATGGTGTTGGAAAATCGATTTTGCACTCACTGCTCTGGTGACGGCGCGCTGAGTACAAATTCGTTTTTCCTACATCACTTATCATACCAGACTCTCGCTAAATTTTTCTGAGGTTCTTTCGAAGAAGAAGACAGGATAGTCTTCGAAAATTCAAATGACTGTGTTTACTTTCTGGTAGTGAATGTGTCATTACGTATTTTCGAGTTGAGAAAATCTGTCGTCGTGTCGTGCATACGCCACTGTCAAAGCCGATTACCGGTATTTAGCCAAAAAAATATTAATGACCATCACGCGTTTGCAAAAAAAGTGAAGACGGTTGGTTGAAAGCCAACAAATTATCGTATGTGCACCTGAATGGCGTATCTAGATTGGAATTTCATTATGTGTGAAAACTTAAAAGTAGTCCACTAAATGAAGTGACACGCTTGCAGAAAACACAATATGCACCAACCTGAACAATCTCCCACAGCCTAAAACATCTGCATCAACCTAATACTGTCTGGGTTCATCAGTGGATTTATGTGAACACTCTCTCCTTAAGAGGCCTTGAGTCAAACCTGCCCTCACTCCTTATAGGCTCTGTGTATTAAGCGGTTGAAGTCAGACACAACGAGCATTTTACACATAGCATGTTACAGCGATATTTGGGGGCCAGTCCGGGATGATTTGAACCTGTTGGACACAATAAAGTGGGAGTTGGATGCCCCCACAATTGCAATTGTTGTTTATTTGCATTAGTTTCTGGGGTGGAGGCCAAGTAGCTTTCTTTCTTTATGTGTATGATTTTAGCTATCACGCCTGGAATTTTGGAAAACGAAAGCATCTTCATCCACTTACACCTACAGCGGTTTTCCAAGATTTCTTCAGTTTAAAACAAAACCGTATAGGATGCGAGCATTATTGGTATTTGATTATGACATGGGGGGGGGGGGGACCACCAATCTATTCACGTAGAAATGCAACGAAGCCGTCAGCTTTAAATGAGCTAATTCAATAGAATTGCCTCAAGCAGGGGCTTGGTTCCCTGGGAGCGTCTCAGCTTTCAAAAGGCCATGCGCAAGACGCCAGCCAGCCGCCCGCGCTCTCCCCATGTCGTGCATGTGCAACCGGGAAAAGGACTATAAAGATAAGAGATTTCTCCAAGACGTAAGGCAGGCACGTCGTCAAAATAATTAATGAACCTAAGCCACGAAAGTTGAGCTATCATCCAGGAAATATCATCCCGTATGCTGCGGGGGAGTAAGGGAGGGAGGAAGACTTGGGGAAGGCACGTTTTTTACGTGCCTAAGTCGTAAAATAAAGGTAGTTGAAACTTACGGCTGGTCATCGAAAGAAGAACCCACCTTAAAGAAAGAACAAGTTAATATTTAAATGGTCATGGTGGTTGGGTGGTGTCAGTAAATGGAAAGGTGATCCTGGAATAGTCCCTCCCTGCCACATCAGACTGTGTGAGAGACTTCTCATTTTCTTTTCTGCAGCTATGGGTCTACTTTTGGTATCTGGATACTCTTTGGGTCCTGCTATGATCCGTGATTTCCTGGTTGAAAATCCTCTAGTTTGTTTTTTCTTTCAGTGTATTAGCGTAGGCGGCCTCTAGTTAAAAAATGCCAAATAAATGTCTCTATAACAACCTGATTTAGGTTCAAAAATTTGATCAGGTTGTCGTAGTGATGTTTATTTGAACTTAGCAACCCAGTTTTGTACTGCAGTGAGTTACTACAGCTGAGGAAAGAAATAAAGTATCAAATAAACAATTTTTTTGGGAGTCGTCTCCCCGACCCTCATAATGGTACAGCTGTTGCCGCATCTTAAACCTTCAGTAAAATTAATTTAGTCCAGTAGTGAAAATCTCAAGTAACGCCACGATTATAATTTCTGCCACGCTTAGCCGGTATTTTTCGTTGGTCTTACGTAACAGGTATGCTTACATGTTGTTATCTAAGTTGATAAACTTATTTACGGTACGGAGTCACGCTGAATTTTATGCGGGTTATTCGGGCGTGGCAGTATTTTGTATTAGCTGCTTATTTATTTTTTCCTTTTTAGTGTTTTGTTTATCTTGCCGAGATTGTTATCCTTATCCATCTACAAATTTGTTTGCATTTTTTATAGCCGACAATCCGTATTTTTCAGGTTCAAACAACCCAAAAGATTATTTAGAAGAATATCAAATTAAAAAGGAGAACAATCGAGGAAAGAATGGAACATGGTGCCGAAATATTCCGCATGGCTTCTATAATATAGAGAAAAAAAATATAGGGAAGTAATTGAATTAACGTCCTTTCGGGATCTTGAGATGGTCCACTTAGCAGGAAAATTCCTAGGATCTTTTACATGCCACAAACGACATGAGCACGAACTCATAGCCAGTGCCCTTCTCTTCCAGAAAAAGAAAAAGGATGGGCTGAAGCCAGGCTTGAACCTTCACCAGTACTTCCACTTGCAGGGATTTTTTTTTTCCTTTTTGGAAGAATGCTTTTCGAAGGGGAAAAAATATTAAACAGGGGAAAAGGGGGAAAAACAGGGGAAATTCTGTGTTTTTATTTGCAAGTTTCAATCTTTTCTCCATCCAGACTTACTTTCTCGAAACTTCCCGTAAGTCCACATGCTTCGATTCCCAACAAACGCGTGTTAACATTTTAAACCCCAATTTCCAATTTGGTTAGTGTTTATTTCTCGACTGTTGCTGGCATATTGAGGCTAAAAATCACGAAAATTGTGCCAGGACTAATTTTTACAGGTCCATCCATATCCTTCACTTATAGCACGAATGGCAGGAGGAATAGTGTTATAATAAGATATGTAGTCGTTTGACTTTTACTTTCAATTTTCGTCAATAGTTGGTGTTCCTGTGCCATCAAAATAATAATAATAATAAAAAATTTCATTTGCTCCAGCTAAAAAGCAAAATGGAAACGCAAAGATCCAGGGAGGACCACTAAACAGCACACCAAGGTTTTGAAAAATATACATATAAAACTTTAAAATCATCCACTTATTTTATACGTTTTCATATGCAGAGTATGCTCGTCGAGTTTAAGATTTAATAAAATGTTACGGACAGTTTTCCGGACGAAGTAGGTGCGCCTTCAGATCGCACTTGTTTAGTATTTTCCGAAAAATGTAAACCGATGGGGCCGAGACAATACCGTCGCTCAATGAATTCCACGCAGCGATCACTCTTAAAGCGAAGAAGGATCTCCTACAGTTCAAGTTAAACCCCTGGTTAATTATCATCAGATGGTTGCCTCGAGTTCTGGAGTTAATGCAAACATCGAAAAAAGGTAGATCAATAGGTAGCAAACAATGTATAATTTTATATGTAAGGATTAAGTCAGCCTTCAGGCTTCGACATTCTACACTGTCCAAGTTTAAAGCACTTAGGCGCTGTTAATATTGTTTTGTTACCTAGCCCAGGTAAATGTTTTGTAAATCTCCTCTAGACCGATTCGATCTTGTCAATATCCTTCAACAGCCGTGGCGACCAGACCTGGCTAGCATACTCCAGTAGTGGACGTACGTAGACCTTATAAGCCCAAATCTTTGTGTCGGAATTCCCTGACACAAAGCACCGCTGGACGATTGCAGCCCGACGATTTGCCAAAGACACAATATAATTATAATTCGTGGTGAATTTCAGGTCAGCCTGAAACCAAACACCAAGATCCTTGAAATGGGACCATATTTTTTTTTTTAAATTAGGAAATGTTAAAAATTAGTGGTGTAATGATTAAGAAAAACTAAAGAAAGGAAGTAAAAATGGGTAATTTTTTTTTACATAGAGAAAAAAAGGGAAATTTTGCCTTTACTCAGAGAAATTGTGTAAGTGAGGAATGGAAGCACTGGCCAGCAGCTCCAGCAAATGAGACGGTCATGCTAACCTTTCGGCCATCTCGTAGCTTATATAGACGATACCATCTACGTGTATGAATTGTTAACGAACAGTATTAGTTACTGTATGGTTTGACTTCAGTCTCTCGCGATAAAAAAAATTTGGATGCTCTTTATCTCAGCTAGTTTTAAAACACTTTAAACCAAATTTGGCATATAGTAAGGACGCATACAGAATTTGTTAAAGTCTGTCGGATCAGTTCAAATATCTGGACCAGAGCCGGAATCGCGCATTTAGTGTTTTTATTTTCCAGAATTTTTTTTCTACAAAGCTCTCTGCAGATCCAACTATTTGCTTTATATAGCTGATATTTGCCCAGTTTATAGATATGGCTGAACAGAACATATCACAAACAGAACAAGAAACAGACACAACCATCAGAGGAGGGTCTAAAATGATTTTTTTCTTTAAAATAAAACAGGAAGTTTGCGCCTATTTTTGGTTTTCGTAGCGTCACGACGAGACTGTGACGCACTCGACTTTTTTTGTTTTTCATTTCAATTCAACTCCAAAACCACTTTCAATCGGATGTACATACCTGTTTTTTTAAATAGCGATTTAATGATGTCAGACTTTACGAGAACGAAACCGTAATTGGAAAGTTGAGGCGTGGTCCGTTTTTCAGAAACTAGATGTCCACTTTTTTTTGCGACACCAGACCGACGTGCCTTGCGTTTAAATCAATCTGGTTAATTTTTTTTTGTCAACTCCTGATAACGTTTGTTTAGACGGGAGAAAACTGTTGAATTTATGAATGACTTTTGTCCAAGAAACATTTGTCTAAGAAAAGAATGAATACGGCATCGACTTGATTTTAGCATGCTTCTTTCACGAATCGTGTTTACCTGTGACTTTAGGTGGTACATTTTGCAATTCCTTGTCCAAAGAGAATGAACGAATTTACATGGTTGAACTTGTTTTAAAACACATCTGTTCAGGTGTTACTATAGATCAAAGCCCTATTTGCTTATCACGTATTAAATCAATATATAAAGAAGTCGATGTCAATTAAATTTGAATTTATACAAATGACTTTTGTCCAAAAAACACTAGCAGTAAGAATGAATACGACGATGACTTAATTCTAGCCTGCTTCTTTCATGAATCGTGTTTACCTGCGACCTGTAAAAAGACATTACGAGTCACAAATGCCGTTACTCTTTTTACTAGGTAGTACATTTCACAACTCCTTGCCCAAGGGAATGAACGAGTTTACAGCTGCAGTTGTTTAAAAAGAAATCTGTTCAGGTGTTACTAGATCAAAGCCCTACTTGCTTATCACGTCTTAACTCAATTTACACAAGTCGTTGTAAATTAAATTGTGTTTCCATTTTTCCTTCCCAAGCATGTTCAGCATTTTGACCTGACGTTTTCATATTTTTTAATAACACTGCAGTATGAAAAGAAAAAAAATTGCAGGGAGAAGATACGATGGGTGTTTGATTTACAACCCTTCAGCATATTTTGTGTTATAAATTTTTTTTTGGCTCTCGACTTGCAGGAAAAAATTTGGCGGGTTACTAAGCGTTGTCTGCACGGTAGCAATGGTTTCACTCGTAGTAGAATTACAAGCCGGTACTTGTTGCGTATAGTTGGTTAACAACACTTTCCGGTAACGACTGCAGCGAAGTAGTGTGTGAAACAAGCCATATGAAGCTGAAAACACGCAGTCGCCAGCCTCAAAATACAACAGACGAAAGTAAGTGTCTGTTAATTTCCAAAACGCTTCAAATTAGCCAAACTGTCCGTGACACAAACGAAAATTAGTAGGACCGACAAAAGTATATTTAATCTTTTAGTCATGTATAAGGATAAATTAGAAACAAACCATCAGCGAAACTCAAACAGTATAAACAACGTAGTATAGTAAGCCACCTTTATGCGCTTACGATTCATTCAAGTGACGTGACCCGGATTCGAACCGGCGAACCAATCCATCATCAGATCACTACCATACCACCTTTACCGACATGGACCACTTGTCCTCTGGTATAAAGATAACTCACTGAACTATTAAGGTCACAACTGTGACTACTGACTAGGACTCCATTCAACCGAATATACTCGGTCAGTGAATTACCTTTATGCCATTAGATAAGTGGTCATACAGGTAAAGGTGGTATGGTAGTGATTTGGTGATGGACTGGTTCACCGATTCAAAACAGGGTCACATCACTTGAATAAAACGTAAGTGCGTAAAGGTGGCTTGCTGTATTACGTTATTTCTGCTGTTTGATTTCTCTGATGTCTTATTCCAAGTTACCTTTATATTATTTACAACGATTTAGGTATATTTATTTATGTATGTGGCTGACAACTGCGATCTTTCTTCGCGAATGATATCACTACTTTACAAGGCGGGTATTTTTTTTGGGGGGGGGGGGGATGTGGCGGTCCGTACTACCATTTTTGGTTTTTGGGTGAAAAGTTCACAACTGCGACCGTTATTTTAACAAACCAACGTAATTATTGTCATTTCAACTTCAAGTATTTGGTTCAAAATTATAAAACTTTTGCCATTTATCTTACCACGTTGTATTGCCTAATTTGTGCTACGTTGTATCAAGAGAATCGTAGCCAAACGGCGGGATTCTCATCGCTCCATGATATCCATATCCATTTATCAAACGTGAAGCCATTTTTTTGTGCGCATTTAAAAAATTTCTCGTGGAACGTACAACATATTTGGGAGGAAAAATGCTTTTAGCAGCAACGGTTTTAGTTAATGGAAGATAGGTCGGAAGAGGACTGGGGAGGGGGGGGGGGGGCTTGTGGTGGCGGTAAAGAAGCCATTTTGAGTATGAAACTATGGAACGCCGACAGCTGCAATCCGGGCAATTCTGCTCCGACTGAGAACGTAAGAGAAAGACCAATTCTCGCGCTTCTAAGGCCATGGCGACCGAACGCGCAGCAGCTGTCCGAACAGTTGAGAAAGGGCGACTCCTGTCACAAGTGGACGTTTTGCAGACGCGCGCGGGTCAAAATGGGTGACATCTGGTTCCCTTTTACTAAAATTGAAACATTCTCCTTCTCTCCTCGAGCCATTAGAGGTAGTGCTGAACTTTTACTGGGAGTTCAAAACCGTTTCTTTTGAAGCCTTCAAGGAAGGGGAAAAAAAATGCTAAAGTTGGGGGAGGGAGGAGAAGGAAGGGCTTCAGAGGCTGAGGTGTGAACCTGAAGTAATTAGGGTCCCACTACTTAGCCTTATTCACAGCCAGACGTATTAGGGTGCATGCCGCAACGTAATCTACTCTGAAATGTGAACATTGCGAACGTGGCGTGGCTGTTACCTTCGGATGACTAGTCCGAGTTGCGAGATCGTTTGACAACGCTCCCCTGCTAAATATAACAGGAGTGACGTAGAGGAAACTCATCGCTGGCCCTCCTTTAACTGTCCGACTTCTGGTAATAGCTTATCAAAGAGAAGGCACAATGAAGGAATTATTTAAATATATCCAAAGAACCAGGTCGCCACAATGTGTGGGGGTTCTGGAGGGGGAGGGGGGAAGGACGGAAGAACAAGGTACCACGGCCCGTTGATGGGGGCTTGCTCCGAGGACCAGTCAAGAGAGGTGCGCGCACTCAAAGGTTCTCTTACTTCATTCACACACAAAGGTTTGTAATTGCTGGAAACCGAAGTCGTTCCTCAAAATACCAGCAATCGAGGTATTTTGCTTGAGCTTGCGCAACGACTATTTACCATAAATGTTTTAAAAATTTAGCATATTAAAGAATCCTTTAGCCTTGCTATAATTGCAGCTTTGATTTAGAATGTACATAATTTTGCATGGCAAACAAGGAAGGGTTACACATATTTTATACAGTTTTTAAATGATGGAAACCGAGGAGTATTTTACACACAGTTTATAAAAAGTGGAAATCGAGAAGTATTTTACACACAGTTTATAAATAGTGGAAATCGAGGAGTATTTTACACACATTTTATAAATAGTGGCAACTGAGGAGTATTGTAAACACATTTTATAAATAGTGGAAATCGAGGAGTATTTTACACAATTTTTAAATGGTGGAAATGGAGGAGTATTGTACACTCTCAAACTTTACTAGTCATTATGGCTGCATCT
>JAHWFP010020840.1:26815-48555 GCA_023313725.1 Lithobius niger | reverse complement strand
GTGGTACGACAGACTGATCATGAGTATGTGCGTCACAGTGTAAATACCGAGAAATTGGCTGTCGAGACCAGTGACAATGGGATGCTGGGAGTCCTCAGAGGCGGAGTTTACAATTGGACTAAAGTTGTGAATGATGTAGATTCTGAACTAGGTGTTGTGAATCGTACTGGAGCCTCTTCGTCCTCCTTTGCCGAAGTCGTTAAGAAGTCGGAGCAGTCTGCTGGATTCAGGAACAACGGGGGAAGTGAAGCCAGCTTGGAAACCAATGCTAATGAAGAGAGCCGTGACATCAGTGCGTTGCGGAGGCAATATCGTGGCAGTCTTTCGAATGTGGACATGGCCCTTTCTTTGGTTGTGATTGCCGACCCGAACGGCCGTCCTTATGTAGTACATCATTTAAGAGACATGTTAGCTTCTGTTGTTGACATGAGAAAGGTGGTGGCAATGGTTCCGTTGAGGTCAAGCAATATTTTTCAAGTTGTCTTTGCAGATGCTGAGACAAAACGTAAAGTAATGTCGTCTGGCACGCTGGAGTTGGACGGGTTTTCAACTAGAATTTATGATTTACACACGCGCATTGTTCGCATGAAGATACATTGGCTACCGTATGGCATCACTGACCACGACATTGGTGCAGCACTTGCAAAGTTTGGGACTCTCACTGAGTATAAGCAAGAAGTATATGATGTGGACGGTGTAAGGCATTGCTTTACCGGTGTTCGGAGTGTTGCACTAAAGCTTAACGAGAGAGTATCTGTGGAAGAGTTGCCTGACGAACTAAGTGTTAGAGGTGTTCCGGCACTTTTAGCAGTTGCTGGCAGACCACCAAAATGTCTGAAATGCAAGCAAAGAGGTCACGTGAGACGTGTATGCGCTAGTGTTTTTTGCAGGGTGTGCCATGAGTTTAAGCCCAAGTCATCACTGTGTGTGCACCTTGCTGAGCGGCCGCCTGATGTGCAGCGTAGCCCTGTCACAACAGAAACCTGTGAACCGTGCGTGGTGCCCTGTGTGTCTGAAGTGCAGTGTGATGCTATGGTTGTTGATGTCGATACTAGCACTCACCTTTCTCAAGGCAGTAGTGCTGTGTTGCCAGTTTTTGCAGTCACTTCCGTGCCTACTGTGTCTACTCTATCCTTTGTTCCAGATCCTAGCCTAAACCTTTTGTCGGATGGTGCTCCCTGTGAGAATCTCGGTGTGGCGCCATCTGTAGCACCATCAGCAGCACTTTCCTCATCTGTGTCTCCCGGCCTGGAGGATGCGGAAGGTTTTGTGCGTCCTGTGCGTCGTAAGAGGGTGTCATCAAGGAAGTCGGGTATTGCACTCTCCCCACCATCCTCAAAGTTTCAGGCAGTTGAGGAAAACAGGTTTTTTCCTTTATCTGATCCTTCCCACACCGATGGAGGTCCAAGTGTTGATGTGAATCTTGGTGTAGATGGCGGTTTTGGCTCCGATTGTGAAGAAGCAGTGAGTGAGCCTGAAGGTTTTGTGTTCCAAGGTGATACGGTGTCAACTAAGGAACCTGGGAGTGATGCTAGTGGCGTTCAAGATGTTGTATGCAGTAGTGCGGTTGGGCAGGAAGAAAAGTATTCGTAGTTTGTGCTTGGAATGTGAGAGGGGTTTCGAACAAGCTGGATGAAGTGGATAGCTTGTGTGTCTTCACAGATGTTCTTGGCCTTTTAGAAACAAAATTGGCGCCAGGTACATTGGTTTCAGTTGCAGGCTTCAGCTGTGTATCATATGATGCTCTTTCTAGTGTTCGGGTGTTGGTTAAATGGCACGTACCTTTTCAATTATTCCCAATTGTAACATGCCCAGGACTAGAGGCATGTGTAGTCCGTGTGTGGAGTGGCTCTCAATGGGTTACTGTTGCGTTTGTGCATATTGTGGGACGACTGGTTAAAGATGATTGGCTGAATTGGGTAAATCTTCTTCCTCGCCCTTTAATTTTAGGGGGGGATTTCAACGCCCACCACAGATTTTGGGGGAGTCGACGTAACGACTCTAAGAGGTCGGCTTATTGTCTCGTCATTGGATTTGCTTGGTCTTGAAGTCCTGCATGATGGCTCGCCAACCTTCTTTCGTAGGTGTGGTGACATTATGCAGGAGTCTGTGTTAGATCTCTTTTTGTGCTCAACGTCCATCTCGCACTTGTTTTCTTTTGGAATTTCAGATGATCTGAGAGGGAGTGATCATCTCCCGATTGCTCTCTCTCGGATTGTTGGTTGTTCCTCTCCTAGGAGTGGTGTGTGTGACGAACAGCGTCCTCTGGTTTCTAGGGGCGATTTTGCCCCGTGGGTGGCTAGGTGGATCGACAGTAGGAGTGCTACCATGGGCGCGCATGTCAAGCTTGGTGCTAGGTGTAAGCGACCGGTCTGGTGGACTGTCAATTGTACGGTTGCTGTGCGCGACAGACGGCGTGCGTGGCAGAGGTATTGCAGAGTTCCGTCTGATGAGAGGTGGTTAGTGTTCTTTGGTATTGCAGCAGAGTCGCGATTTATTCTACGCAATGCGAAGTCCCAATATGGTCGTAGGCTTTGTGAAGGAATTCCCGTGGGTAGTTCGGTGGCAAGTGTTTGGAGACTTGTGATACCGTCGGACTCCAGACCTTCGATCTCTTGGGTTATTGGGGATACTGGAGTAGTACTTCGAGGCATAAAAATGGCGGAAGCTTTTAATGAAAACTTCTCGCTTGTTTATGCTTCGCCCAAAGGGCCTAGTCCACCATGGAGTGAGGAGGCTTGGTCTCAATCCTCCCCTCTTGATTGTCCGCTTACTCGCTTGGAGTTGTCAGCGGCGCTTGCCTCCTGCCGTTCTGATAGTGCAGTTGGGATAGATCATATCTCGTACAGGCAGTTGAAGTCCCTTAATGAGACAGCTCAAGACGAATTTTTATTGTACTTACAAGAGAGGTTTGATGGCATGCCCCTACCAGAAACCTGGCTTTTCTCAATTCTTACTCCTGTCCTTGGCCGAGGGAAACTGCGATCGTCAGTGGCGAGTTACCGCCCAATTGCTCTCTTGTCGTGCGCACGGAAGGTGTATGAGAGAATATTGGTTAGGCGGTTAGAATGGTTCCTGGAGAGTTCTGGCTGTCTGTTTGCGGCCCAGTTTGGGTTCAGGAAGCACAGGGGTGCACAGGACGCGATTCTGTTTTTGGAGTCAGGGGTTCGTGAGGCCTGGGCTAAAAATCAGTATGCAGTGGCTGTGTTTCTTGATATTAAAGCTGCATACGACACAGTTGATATTGCGTGGGTCTGTCACTCGTTGCGAGTTATGGGTGTTAGTGAGAATTTGGTTAAGGCCCTTTTTGGCCTTTTGGGTCAGAGGCAGTATGCAACTCGGGTAGGAGGCTTCTGGTCAGGGGTCAAAGTTACGGACCGGGGTCTCCCACAGGGGAGCTGTCTCAGCCCTATTTTATTTGCTGTGGCAATCAATGCTGTCCTGGCAGAGCTCAGTCTGCACTGCAATGTGGTGGCGTACGCAAATGACATTGCAGTGTGGGTTGCTGGAGAGGATTTACCCCTCCTTCTTGTTGCTCTGCAGGAGCATGTTGGAATGGGTGAGCGGCTGTTGGCCGAGCGCGGCCTTAGGCTGTCCTTGCCGAAGACCGAGCTCATGGTCTTTACCAGGGGTCCTTTGGTTCCTGCATCCATAACGGTTGTCAATGTTGTCATCCGTTCTGCCAGTGTTGTCAGGTACCTGGGTGTGCGTCTAAATCCACAGCTGACCTGGTCGGAAGAAGTGTCGGCTATTAGAGACGCTGTAACCCCGAGGCTACGTGTTCTTAAGAGCATAACGTCTAATAAGCTCCTTGCGAAGCGGTCGGTGCTAACCACCATTTTTAGGACGTTTGTGCGTCCCTGTGTTGATTTTCATCTGCCGTTCATTGCAGGTAACCGTGCTGCTTTACGCAGTGTACAGGTAGCGTTGAACGAATGCCACAGGGTTGTGACTGGTTGTCTACCATCGACCCCGATTCCAGCTCTTTTGATAGAAGCTGGTGAGATACCAGTTTGGATACGGGCGAAGCGGCTCTTGGCTGCCATTTGTTTGAGAGCTATTGCTAGGGGTTTCCCGGACCCCATTGCTGTTGTCATCGTAGATTACACCTCGCTCGGTGCTTGGACTCGGAAGTCGCTGGGGTCACTGGGTCTAGGTGCGTCCCTAGTGTCTAACCAGCTACTGGGCATGTTTAAGGCCCCATGTTATGTATTGCCTGTTGGCCCTTGGGTCTGGTGTAGCCATCTTGCTGAACTGTTGCTAGGTGGGGACAATGCTCCCTGGTCACAGGATGGTGTCAAGGTTTATTGTGATGCATCTTTTGATCAGTCACGGTGGGAGGGAGGTGTCGGTATTTCCATCCCCGAATTACGCTTAGATTATAGCTATTTCCTTCCATACCTTCCGTCTGTTCTCATTGGAGAACTCGTTGCAATCTCAATTGCTATAGATATTGCCATGGATCTACAGCTAAGAAGTTTCCACGTGGTGTCAGACTCGGCATCAGGGATTCTGTTCCTTAAGAGAGCTTTTTGTTCTCTTGTCTTGGACCATCCATTGGTTGTGGAGATTGGGAGGAAACTCTTTGCTGCTACACAAGCTGGTTCTTTTGTCTCAGTTCAGTGGGTCCGTGGCCACAGCAATGTCTTCGGCAACGAAGTAGCAGACGGTCTTGCTAGGCGTGGGAGGATTGAGAAGCGTGCTGTTTTGGCGTTTCACTTGGCGCCGAGAGATCTTCAGCCAGTTTTGTCATATCTTGCTACCGAAGAGTGGCAGATAGAGTGGGCAGCCGCCCGGACTGGTAGGCAGCTTTTTGCCATTCACCCTACGGTCTCCTCACCGGTGTTTTTGGCGAGGCTACCCTGGAGAGATGCCTGCCTTTTGTCACGTCTGCGGACGGGTCACACGTTGCTGCGTGATCATGCCCAGCGTCTGGGATGGTGCGCTTCTCCTATGTGTGGCTGCGGGTTGGACGTGGAAACAGTACAGCACTTTTTGTTTGACTGTCGGCTTTGGGCGTCGTTCCGTTGCCTCCCCCTACTCGATGTTAACCGAGATGTCAGTCGGCATTGGGTGTTCGCCCACATGTCGCAGACGTACACGTTTTGCGTAATGTTCTATCCTTCTGTCGTGCAACACGCAGATTTGTGTGTTGATGTATATCCTTGTTTATTTATGCAGGTATTTTAGTTTTTGGTGCACCGGATGTTAGAGTTAAGTTAGCCGTAAGTAGAGTGAGTCCATGACGTTGGGGTCTGTAGTGCTCAAGTAATAAAGTAATAATAATAATAATGACTCACCTGACAAAAATTGACTCGTGTAGGACGTATAGGATATCGCCTGCTTTCCGAGTGCTGGGATCTAACAATGTCGAGGGAGCGCAGCACCCGAACCATTATTGGATTCCAGCATGAGGAAAGCGGGCGATATCCTTCTTCTCACCCGTTTTAAAAACTATCAGTCCGACGTACAGTCCCGTACGTAAGTAAATGAACATTGCATTGTTGTTTAAACAATGACTGTGCTATAGAGAAATGCTGCTTCGTGCGAAATGAGCGTTCTCTTTCTTGTATTGTTGCGCCTTTATAAAGTTAGTATGGAAAAACGATTGTTACATATTCAAAGACGAGATTATTTCATACGATTTGAAACAAGAAAACTGTATTATGGATTTACAACTAAACAAGATGCTTTACAAATTAACTAAACGAGGGCCTAGCACACTTGATAATGCGAGCTGGATTATTATAGCTTATAAATTATATAAATAGAATTAAAACATATGGATACAAGGCCAAAATTTTTACTATATATATTTGCCACATAAGTTTGCTTCACCAGGCTACAATATTATTATATTCACGGAATATTTAAATTTTTTTATTATTTTTGAATCCTTATATTATGATACAAACTGCTAGTGTATGAACTGGACCAGTTTGAACACTACAATACTTGTTTTTTTTTTAAAGAAGGTTGAGGTCTAGTAAAGGAAAGGGCATACCCATTGATTCGAACTGGGAAACTTTCGAATACCACAGGTAGCCGAGCTTTTGTCTAGAGTAGATCCAATCGCTGCCGAAATAGTCTGACAGCCTGCGATAATTGAGGCAAGGTGTCCTAATGGTTAGCACGACTATCTCATATGCCAGAGGTCACAGGTTCGACCCTGAAAGAGGAGGGCCATGTGATGTCTCGTGTCGATTGTGGTATTTAAAAAATCGTGGGAATTTCCTATTGGAATTAACTATCAAAATTGTTCCTCTTTCATTTTGGCACCATGGATTCGGCTAGGATTGCGTTAAACCTCCAAAACCTCTCACACTCCCGTGGTTGGCATACACTGCAACTGAATTATCCGTGATTTTGGTTTGTCTCATCGACCAGATCAGCTTCTTGAGGCAATTAGGCACAGAAACTGTTTGCGCACTGAAACATGAGTTTCCACATCCCCTCTAACATTACGGGGAATATCGATGAGAAAGAGCTAAATACAAACTGCCCATTGTTTGGTCTTTAACGCATCGCAAATGGCCGCCTCCCCCTGTGTGTCGCACACTTTATTTAAAATACTTTTTACCTATAAAACGACCGTAACGTAAACAAACTAGATAGCTGCCTGTGTCTGTGTATTAGTCTGTTTGAAACTAATATAGTTTTAATTCGATTAAATTTTCTCAGGCCAATAATTAGTGAAATTTCCTCGTTCGAAGACGAACTTTATACCACAAACAGGTTTGCAGGCACCCGAGTGTTTTTATTTAGAAGCGATCGATAGAGCGGCAAAAGTCTTGTGAGCTAACTTCTACATCTGGAGAAAACATTGCTTAAATAAAGTCTTGCCGGAGCTCAGCGGAATGTTTAACCAAACTGTAAGAATCACCTCACAGCAGGGAACATGATTTGTCTCTTTACCAAACTGCTCTGAATGTTAAAAAAAAAATCACATCATAAAGACTGTATCAATTTTAAAAAAGTCACCAAGACTCAAAAGTTTGGCGTATTGGTGGAATTTGTCTGCCATTATTAGTTTGCTGTCATGAAACACGTGCTTTTAAATGTCGTTTTACGTGTCCGTCTTTTAGTTGTAGGCTGAGGTTAGGGCTTCACCTAGTGGTTTCAAAGGTCTGGGGTTGAATGCTCACTTAGGCAGTATTAACATTTAAGTCCAAAAGACAACGAAAATAGTTGTCAACTGTATCTATTTATTATGCCCATTTAGCTTTCTGTCCTATTAGACGCACATAAAGTAGTCCTTGAAAATTTTAAAAGTAGGAATTTTAAGCAGTGGGGAACACTGACAACAACATAAAAAAATTTATAAACATTGAAAATATTCTTGTTTATTAATGACAAATAAAAACCTTCTTTGTTTATCTACAAAGTTTCAGATAAACATAGTGACAATTTTGAATGAAACTGAGAATTTGTTCCAAAGTTATCGTGTATACAGACAAACAGACAGACAGACAGACACACAGTAGCCAACAAAAGATGAGAAGCATCTTTGTTCTACTTCGCACCACACTCCCTCTAAGACAAAGTTAGAAAAGCATTGAAATAACGCCATTTCGAAAATTTCAATGTAATAACTACTTTGACAGGCTACTGCTAAAGAAACATGCAAATCTTAAAGAAAAACAAGTCGAACTGAGCACACAAACTCCCCACCGTTTATATTACGAACATTTAAGCGCCTAGTTGCCAGGAAACAAATTACCAATATTTTTTTAGCCCGATCCAATTTTCACCCCCCCCCCCCCCATCAAATCCACCGAGCAAGTTACTTAGCAATTTGCAGAACAATTTTTACCTGCTATCCGATATAACAGGTAATTTTTACAACCACCTAATTTTTCAAATTTCGTTCACCTCTCGCTTGAGCTGATACTTGACGGCTCCTGGCCTAACTTGCGTCACCTGATTGCAATGGTCATGAATTGAAGCTTTCTATTTAGCCGTCCTTTGGTTAAACTGCAAGACTCGTGTGAACCTGACAGTAGTATTATTAGCTGTGCCAATAATATGTTACTGTTTTACAAGCCATTCTAGTCTCTGCTACGAGAACAAGTGAAGAAACACAGCGGAGCAAACAGTGTGAACCACTAATTTCGTTTCTTTAACGAAGAGCTAACAAATTGTTTACAAGAATTAACGAATTTCTCCAAATTCTTCAGTTTTATTGTTAACATAAATCTACCGAACTTATTTATGCACACAATTTAGCTCCCTAAGGTTTCTAAGGACCCCCTCCCCCGCTCCGCCTTCAGTTTAACATAAGAATTAATTCAAACACGATAGGGTGGGAACATAAAAACGTGCAGCCTGATTTTTTTCTACAAATAAAAAAAAATTAATAATTAGTAAAAAATAGGGGATATGATTTTCTGGATTCAAAATCAGATTCTTGGTAAGAAAAAGTAGCCCTATTTCCAAATTAAAAATAAAAATGCGAAAAATTCCTAATTTTCCTTTGATGAAGCGGCAATCGCAATGCCACTTGTAAAAGTAGCAGTTTTACTTGTGGTATCATGACTAAACTGAAGAAAATTGGGGATTTTTTTCGCACTCAGCATTGGGTTTTGGATCCTGAAAATTACCCCTTATGATTATTTGAAGGTGGCCACTTCCTAGTTAGCTTTTCCGTGACACTCAGTTTTGTAACATTAGCGTAAAAGTATATAAACAAATGTTGCAAAGTATTGATTTTTCCTTCTTCCTCTCCCCCCCCCCCCCCCCCCCCCCCCCCCTTTACCGTTTACCTCATTCACTCAAACCTACTGCAATGCTGCAGTAGCTGTTTACGGTGGGATACACAACGGTGATCTGTTCTTTTAATTCCAGTGAATTAATACGAAATGAAATCGAAAAAATTAAAGACTGCAACATGGCGGAGGGGTGGGAGGGGGGGAGAGAGGAGGAAGGAAAAATCACTTTACTTCTTCAGTCGGTAATTGTTATTCTTTACTGAAGCGATATTTTGACATTCTTGGAGCTCCATACACCGTTCTCTAACAATGGAAAATGACAAAAATGACCTTCAAGCATCTCTAGCAGCTCGCCTTCTGCATTGTTACAGCACGGATTCGCGTTAACAATGCCATGTTCATTTACTTTTGGACGGGACTGTACATTGTTGAGCGCAACTGAGCGCGAGTGGAATACATTGTTGCGTTTAGCCAGAAGAAAGTTTGTGTTGAATATTCGTTAAGACACAATGCTACACGCAACGAAAAGAAGCAACGTTTAGTTTTGAAAGCCGTTGCAATGCTGTAATTAACATGAATTTCAACGATTTTTTTGACGTTTGAGGTGGCGTTGTTTTCAAAAATTATTCCATGTAATTAATTACATTCGGTTCCTGTATTCCTTTTTGACATTTAATGAAATCAACGTTTGGGAAGCAGCAGTTGCAATGTTGTGAATTTTTGAACGTCTTTATTTTTGTATCTGTTATGTTTTTTTTTTATTTGTTTCAGTAAATTTATTACATTTGTTTGTTTTCTACCACTTTTTATTTAACGCAAACGGGGGCTGGGATCCACGTGGAGTGCTGGGATCCAGGATTACAGCCCTCCGCCGGCGATCCCAGCACTCCTCGGCCTCGTTCATTGTTGCGATCCCGTCGTGCTGTATTGTTGTAAGAGGACTGAGAGCTTCAAAACGGGTGAGAATGCCAGCTAAGTTGTTTTCAAAATCTGACCCTCAATAACGTTGTAAATGTGTTAGATAGCTAATTCGCTCATCCCCATGTTAAATCCCATAGGGTGGTTATTCATCGATACCGAGATAACGGGGGAGGTTTCCAGCTATGGAATTGGACGAATGGGTGCAGTACAATACGAACTGCGTAACTTTATGGTTTGGACCCTGGAGGCGTAACAGGGATGGCGTGGGATGGCGCGTAAGTACGAAAGTATTGTTATAACCATTGTTAGTATTGTCGGCATCGTCTCTCATTGGACGGCCAAAGTTTGGACAATGACAACGTGGATACCGACGTACAGTTCCGGCAGAACCCAGAATTACTGTTATAGTGAGACAAGCGTCAACAAAGGCATGCACATGCCTTGGTGTCTGCTGATGCACGATATTCAAAGGGATGAAAGGGTTTAACGAGCGTTAACCACTCCTGGTCATCTGCCCGAAGCCGTATTAATAAACAAAAACGGAACGTTAAATGTTTAGAGTAAGGGTCTAAAAGTCAAAACCTAGAAGGAACACGGACAAGCTTTGACAGGCAGGGTCTAGGTGTAAAATTTTGTCAGTAGAGGCTGGTAAGCATTAGACCCTTACTACCCTTTGGTGAGCTTAGTTCTAGTCTATGCGGATAGACCGTGTGTCTGAACGGTTGTAGCAGGTTTTCTTTGTTCTTACAATATTGTCATGGAAATTTAAGAGCACAATTTTCTTGTGACGATTCGGCATTTTATCTTTTGCTGCTTTAGAGTTTTTTATTATATTTCGTAGATTTATGGCAGAGGATAACCAAATTAATGCTCCCTGCTGCGAATATGCTGTCTTGTTACTAAATCGAAAAATAATTTAAAACATAACGCAAAGCAGGAAACGTATACCATACTACAACTGGATCATCACATGGGTCTTTGTAGGAGGATTTACAGTTTTTTGCCAAAATATATTTATTGCTGACCACCGGGTAGTAAGGGTCTAATGCTTACCAGCCTCTACTGACAAAATTGTACACCTAGACCCTGACTGTCAAAGCTTGTCCGTGTTCCTTCTAGGTTTTGACTTTTAGACCCTTACTCTAAACATTTAACGTTCCGTTTTTGTTTATTAATTCGTGTTACTTTTAGAATTGCAGCTAAACTGTAAAACAGTGCAGTTGACGGTCAAAGTTGATAGTTTAACACAAAGACCCTAGGCTGACCCTTACTAACACTGGCTATTACCAGTGTTAATAATAAAAGCAATTTGTTTAATCTACAGTCTACGTCTTGTAGCTGGCTTTTGCTAATTGGAATTGTTGCTTAATAACAATGTTTAAAACAATGTAAAACAATCAATCTGGTCGTTTAGAGCTCCATAACCCCTGAACAACTGGACCAATTAGAAAATACCTTATGGAAAGGGCACATCTACAGAGCAATACCTGTATAATGAGCTAAGAACCAGCGTTATAGGACAAATGGTTTGCCCTGTAGAGAGGACAGACGAAAGTATCCCCAGAACAACAACAACAACATCATCATCATCATCAAGAAGAAGCAGAACAAGAAGTTGTCTATTTGGCCCCTCTCTGTAACTCGGGTTTGGCTGGACCGAATTTCACAGTTTTTGGACTGCAGACAGGCTATGACTAGTCAAGGCTAGATTCTAAATTTGGTTTAAAGATGTTTACTTTTAACGGAGTTATAAGCTCTCAAAGTTGAGAGTTTAACACAGCGATCCTAGGTCGACCCTTACTAACACTGCTCAGGCTAAAAAGGTTAAAAAGGTTAAAGGGTTTAACGAGCGTTAACCACTCCTGGTCATCTGCCCGAAGCCCTAAGGCCCTATGTCTGCAACAGCCAGATTCCCAGGAGGTCACCCACCCAAGTATCAATCCAGCCCAATGCTGCTTAACTTCGGGGATCTGACGAGAACCGGTGTTTCCAGCACTGCAAGGCCGCAAGGCTGCTCAGGCTAATTTGCTCAGGTTCAACAATGCAATAATGTAACAATGCCGTTTTTTTTCGTTATGACGACATTACGTTTGTAAATTTAATTTCTGCCGGAACTGTACGTACCTAGACACACACTAGTGCATCACGATAAATCTAAACAACGTTGCAAACAACGTTGTATTCACGTCCAATTCACGAAAAATAAACCAACTGTAAAAACAAAGCAAAATAAACAAAGCCAAAAACTGGTAAAGAGGCCACTAAGTTGAGAGTGGTTCGGCCCTTCAAAGGAGTGATATCTACACACCAAAACTAACTGAATATTGTAGTACAAATTACAACAAAATTAAATCCAAACCAAAAACCCATTAAGAGGTGACTAAGGTGAGAATGGTTCGGCCTATAGGCAAAAGGTAGTAGCAAATTGTTGAAAACCAATTTCTTGTTGACGTGCCCTTTATAGTACACATCTGAACAGTAGTGGAGTTGAGCCAATAGACAATTAAAAAAAAAGTAGTGATATCAAACCAAAAACCAAAACTGGTAAAAAGGGCCGCCAAGTACCGAATGGTTCGGCCCTTCAAAGGAATGATATCAATACACCAAAACATTCGCCAACTTAATCGCACCGAATAATACTTCGGACGTTAAATGAAAAAAACTTGAACATTGCTACCGAAAGTAGCAATGTTCTAGTTTTCATTTAATCTTCGAACCATTAAGCTGTGCGATTGACTTGGCGAATGTTTTGGTGTGTTGATATCACTCCTTTGCAGGGCCGAACCATTCGGAACTCGGAGGCACCTTTCACCAGTTTTGGTTTTTGATATTATAAAACTTACGCGAGTCTTCCTGTTACGGATTTTAAAAAAAATTTGAAAGCCAGAGGCCATTATGAATATCCCGCTCTTCCCTCCTTGGCCAGTCTGCTACTGTAAAAACAGGACATCATTCGCTTAGCTCACTTGATCAAAAGGAAACAACACCACAAATACACGTAATGAATACTGTAATATATCGTACCCGAAAAGCAGCGAGGATAGCGCAGTAATTAACAGCAAAAGTCTATTCGCGCATTGCATTCATTGTACCGTCCAGATTCAAGCCTAAAAATTCGGTGTACCATCCAGACCACCGCAAAGGTAAGCCACCTCGATGTCTACGTATAGTCTCTAACCGACCTCAATGTTGAAGAGCTGACTAGCCGAAATGCGCAGTTACAAGCATTGGTCAGTGGCAATTTTTCGTTTAAGCGCACACCTTTACGCTAAAGTAGGGCTGACGTCATCCACAGATCGTGTACTATCGGACGACGGTTTTTCGCTCAGATACCTCGTTAGAGGTTTAGTACACTAAAAACGTTGTAACTAAATTCCATAGAGCATAATACCTTATGCACTTGCGTACTGCACGTCACCCACCCACATACTTGAATTTCATCGGATCAGAAATGACAAATATGTCTGGTTTTTGAGATGTTGCTGAACAGATTTGCCTTCACCCGTTTTTGTCTATTCGACGCTTTGAAATCACAAGAGTGGGTTAAAATCAGGGCCTTACGGAGATTCAGGTAAGAGACACGTAGTATACTTAAGCGATGGACAAACTGACGGGTGTCAAAATTAATCCGAGCTGACGTGTGGATTTTTAATTAACTGGACACAACGGCCGTAGGTTTAGCATTTGGTATGGCACTGTGTGAGTGTCACGTCACCATTGAACATTATTCTTCAAAAATAATTAAATATTTTTCTAGTCAAAGTCCTTTTAAAATTTATCGTAATAGGCGACCCTTCTGACGCAGTCAATACTGCACTAACGGACAAGACCTAAATCTTAATTCATGGGTGTGCGAGGGTTGGAGGAGTAAGTGAGGACTACTATTCACAGAATTATTATTATTGTATAGTAAACGGTAGAAATTTGTCCGTGAGGTGCGTTATAGAGTAATGTCGGAAATCGTAATAAATCACAAAGTTTAGGTATTCGAAAAATTACACCTTAGATTACTGATAAAGCACCAGGCGTCTTTCAGGACGTTAAATAATGAGGTCTAATATAAAATCGAGATAAGAAAGACTAGGAAGCAGCGTGTAAATGACTATCTGAAAATTAATTAATTATATTAGACAGTTGCCTGTGTGATTGAACAAAGTAAACTCGTGGAGATAAGTTAGTGACGGTAACTGTGGAGACAAGGGCACAAACACTGCAAGCGAGTCAACTAGCTACCAATCAAAAACAATATAGAAACAAATGGGGGGGGGGGGGAAGAATTGAGGCTTAATGAGACGTCGACAGCTAGGTTATTAGCGCCAACCTCAATCACAGTGCAGTAGTCTGGGTTGCCAGAAGGAAGGCCGTTCGTTGTATTTATCGGCATTAAAATTCACCGTGTGACGTGAGAGTTGCGTTTTGGTGGTACACTTCTTCAAATGAACGTCAGAAAACCGTGGTTGAAGCTTCAACGTACCTTAAAATGCTACTGTCACCAAAATATAGAATCTCTAACAGTTCCTACAGTCGCAACGTAACTCACAAAAGGGCCTTGCTAGCGCAAAGACCCCAAGGACAACAGTAGCACAGACAACATGGCGCTGAAAATCATAGCTTAAGACGGCACACATTGAAGTTCAAAGATGCCGGCAAATAAACATTGCGCTGTCGCAAACTGCCAAAACAATTCGTAGTATTTTTACAAACCGCACGTGGAAGGAAGGAACGAATTTATTGCGGGGCTCTGCCCGAAGCCACATACCCCGATAGAGTAGAAACTGTAGAGCAGCGTCATGTGACGTCATACTGCCTACAAGCGAGGTAGCTACAAGGAGCACTAGATTAAAATGGAGGGATAACAACGGCTTTGAGAGCGGCTTTCATAGGCTTAAAAAAACGTTGTTTTCTCCAATCCCTTATGCTGCTAGGTTGTAATTGGAAAATAAAGATTCCACTTGCTTAAAAATGTCAGCAACTGACAACAAATCGACAAAAATCGCGCATTATAGGCCTAGGAAAACCACTCTTAACAGCATTGTCTTCAGTTTCTTTTCCCCCATCAGTGACCCTTGAAGCTATCCCAGTTACTGGCTCCAGCATAGAGTTATATACAATAATACAACGTTGTGTCACTGTTCTATAGACAGTAAGACAGTGAGAACAATGAAACATCAGAGCAATATGAACACTAGAACTAATATCATGGGTAGATAGGCTAATAAAGACACCGCATGTGGCAAATGTTAGCTAACACAATTTACCTTTACGAAATTCGCGTTTCCTCTGTGTTGTTCGCTGGCCATTTTTAGAGTGGCCCGATTGAAAGTGTGCAGAATCTGGCAGCATCTAGCGCTATGTACTACCAGGGGTAGCATAAATATAAGAGGACGTGTATATAATGCGCTCCTGGTACTACTATCTAGCTCTTGCTTGCACCAAGTAAAGGAATGCGCAACGCTATTTCTTTTAGCGAAACAAACAAGCCACAAGTCTCTTTAATTAGTGAGTGAAAATTTGGAACGTCCTCGTTAACCTGGGAGCGAGCTGTGAAGGTTAACGAGTTCACTGCCGCTAGATAGCGCCATGGTATTTTCGTTTGCTTTTCAATCAGTGATAGTGCCACTTTAAGCTGCATGATAGCAACGTACGGTGGCTTATTGGGCCCACACTTGGGACACACAAAACTTTTATGAATTCGGGACAAGATTTCGGGACTGGCGCTAGCGCAGTTTACCACATATCTTCCTAGGGTGTAGTGTAGTGTGTCTTATTCGGTGTTAGAAGGCCGAAGTTTCGGTTTTATGAAAGTTTTGTGCAGGGTAGATTAGTAGGTAGTGACACTTTTCTAAAAACGTGTTGAAAATAAGACCTGCTTCCAGCAACGGCACCAGAAAGGCAGCACTTGTCTGGTTCTCGTTGGAGGCGAAACTTGAAATAGAAAATGGCGGCGTCGTTGCCATGGTAACGATGATAATAGGGACAATACCTGCTGAAATAAACGAAGTACTCGTGCGTGGGCAACATCCGAAGTCGAAAAACTTATTCTGTGTTCGATTCAAAGTGTATATAGTTCGTTACAACAAACCAAAACCACGCTTATCGGACGTTTTCGGAACACAAAACCATTTACTCCACTCGTATCGATAACACGTTTTAAAAGAGAATGTTGGATTTAAAAAAAACTTGATCAGCCAGGTTCTGATCTTTCTTAAAATTATTTCTTAATGTGCTAGTCTGAATTATGATAAATTTTAAGCGATTAATTTTACATAGTTGTATCGTGATTAATTTGTTTTAGTGACGCTAAATAGTTTTGACCCCCCATGATGCTTTGCGCTTCCGTTACTTGACGAGAGCGCCCGTTTACCGTTGTCAGAGAAAAAGTGGCACTACCTATATATTCTTCTACCCTGGTTTTGTGTATGTAGGATAAAAGTTTTGTTTGTCTGAATGAGTCACCGTAGTAACAAGACGTGTTTGGGCCCGCTGTTTGTCCCTGCATCCCGCTACTAGTTGATGATGACGTCACTAAATAACGCTACTGAGTATTGCTGTCCGTAGAAGTATGCTCCTACCATAACGAAGTGAGTATATTGCTCTAAACAGTCACCGACTGAAAGTCTACAGAATCTGGCAACATCTAGCGACATCTAGCACTATCTAGCTCTTGCTTGCATCAAGTGAAGGAATGCACAACGCTATTTTCTTTTAACAAAACAAACAATCCACGTGCCTCCTTAATTATGTAGTGAAATAATACGTCTTATACATCCTCGTGCAAGCTGTAAAGGTTAACAGTACCACTGCCTCTAGATGGCACCACGGTAGATTTGTACTGTTTTTTTTTTTATTGGTGACAATGCGTCTTTAATAGCATGTACTAATATAAAGTTCTGCGATATGCTCCAAATAATGTTGTCTTGTAATTTATTGTTTTCACGTGAATGAACACCGATGCACAGCGGTGCAGATTAAAGAACACCACCCCACACAGACACGACACTACGAACGCAAAATGAAGTCTCTTTTTTTGTTGTTGCATGGCCAGCTGAGATAGTAGCTGCGTTCCTCGCTCCACTGCAGGCCCGTCAGCTTTGTGCTCTTCCGGTGTTAGTTAATGACAGACACGCCAGGAGTCGTCCAGTACCGTACGGCATAAGACCCAAAGGGGATTGTAATCTGAGCAAAATTTATGCGGGAAAATACGTAGTTTACTCCGCTACCTGTTAAAATTTAAACGCACGAAGAAAAACGATCAAACTGCAAGATACGGTGCATACTGAGGACTTTTCTCGCATTCACTTACACCGGATACAAATTCCTTTGGGTTCTCAGGCCGTACGGTATTGGACGACTTCTAGCGTGTCTGTCACTAACTCATACCGGAACATAAGCAAGCTGACGGGCCTGGAGTGGAGCGAAAACGCAGCTACTATCTCAGCTGGCCTTGTTTTGTTGGGTCATGCTTCCTACTCTACTTGCCAGCAGGCGCAGAGATCGCCCACAAGGAGCGTGGTATTAACACTGGCTATATAGTAATGGTCAGAGCGCTCATAACTCCGTGAAAAGTGTACATTTTTAAACCAAATTTGGAATCGAGCCTCGACTAGTCAAGGCCTGTGTACAGTCCAAACATTTTAAAATTCGGTCCAGCCGAATCGGAGATACAGAGACAGGCCTTTAGACAACTTCTTGTTGTTGTTGTTGCTGCTGTAATTGTTGTTCTGCGGATGTACCTTTTGTCTGTCCTCTCTACAGGTCAAACTATACCACCTAAAATCATGTGATTAGGCTCAAATCGTAGCGTCATAGGTGGACATGTGCCTTTTCAAGGTTATATTAGTGTAACTGAAATAGTTATTTAAAAACAAAAGCCATAAAGGCATAAAGCCATAAACAGTAAGTCATACGTGCGATTAAATTGGCGAATGTTTTGGTGTGTTGATATCACTCCTTTGAAGGGCCGAACCATTCGGAACTTGACGGCCCCTTTTACCAGTTTTGGTTTTGATATGATTCTGATTACTGTAACCAAATTCTCCCATCGAAGAATTAGGGAGCGTTCACAAATTACGTAGCACTTTTTTTGTTGAATTTAAATTTTAAATCGAGAATATTTTTTGACAATATTTTTTTTTGTTTTTCTTAAAACAGATATTTTTAAGTGACACCACTGTTGGAAGTGCGTTTTTGCGGGGACCGTTACAACCTATTTCGTAGTTCCTCAATGGTCGTTAGAAAACCACAATGTTTTGGTTTCTTTAACATGGGAGGCGATGGTTTTAACCGTTTTTATGCCGTAAGAAGGATTTAATTGAAATTTTAAAGAAGATCGGCCGATTCTGTGGACAATTTTATAAACTATTTATAAAGTTTGTTATCGTGAGATGACTAATTCGCCAAATAGTAGCCAGTACTGGTTGGCACGCCGAATAGAGCTGTAGATTGCTGTAGATTGCTGTAGATTTGACGTGCTCCCAGCCGAAGCCATGGCACCAGAAGCGAGAGGAACGATTTTGCTAGGTAATTTCAATTGGAAATTCCTAGTTTCTTTTCAATACCACAATCGACATGAGCACGAGTTATCACAGGGTCCTTCTCTTCCCGAAAATGATCGAACCCAGGATCCAACTCAGGATCGAACCTGGGACTCTTGGTTATGATATGGTCGTTTTCACCACTAGGCCACCTTACCCCATAGCCTAACAGAGTAACATCAATAAGGCGAAGCGCTATATACCCGTTGCTTTGCTTATGTCTGCTGGAAGTGCTAAGGTCGGCTGGTCATGAGAGCACTTTTGTTAAATCCGGCGTAAATAATTGTAGAGTAGGTGTGCTAATAATTTCCTCCTTATTGACAAAACAATGTTAGATTCAGGGCTTCCAATCCCGGGATCCAAAATACCGTATCTCGACCATTTTCCTGCGCCAACAATCCCGGAATTGTAGCTGCTGAAATTTCGGAATAATCGGTATTGAAAATGGGTTAAGTTTGCTTAAAAATAAGCTATAAATTAATATCTGAATTCATGATTTTTTATGTGTAAAATTAAAATATTGCATTAACAAGTGCACAGGAAAAAATCCAATAAACAGTTACCATGCTTTCCGTTTTCTCTCGTTTAGACTCTAGTCAATCTACTATTAACAGCCCATAAATTCCAGACCGAGGTAGTGTAGGAACTAAAAACTTTGTTTTCTTCACTGGCCTTTCAACGCCACCAAAGAATATGGATAAAAATGTTTGCGTTGGATTCGTCTTTTTGCTTACTTAGGCGCCAGAAATAGAAGTACAGTTAACACACGTAAAATCAGGGACGGACTGGCTGGGCCACAGGACATTACTAACTCGTGTTTTTTTTTATCACTTCAGCGTTAATCTTTTGAACATTTTAAACAAGGAAGTTATCGGGAAAAAAACCTCCTTTCATGTAACTTTGCATAGCCACTGAAATTCATGAAAAAAAAAAATCCAGAAATACTGATTAATCCTGGAGTTACAGGATTGAGAAAAAATAAATCTCGAAATCTGGGGATTATTATTATTTTTGACCATTGGATACTTACTTTTATTATTCGGTTCGGCTTGTGTCGTTTCGTGTGCTGCAGACGTAACTGAAGCTACCCAGACACCGGCCAAGCAACAACTGCTAAATGACTAATCCCTTATTAATGTACTGATTCTCAAAAGAAAAGATTCCGCTTCCTAAACAAGCGGCTACAGCGACTACTTAGTCGCATCCGGTCTTCTGTACAGTTTTGCCACTACCAACAATGAGGCACACTTCTCTATCACGCATTGCAACAGCTATCTGTATTATATAATCTAAAAGCAGTAACCATCAGAATTGCCCGTTACAAATGTGTTAGCTTTTAAGCTTATTTTACATTTTAGGCGTAAGTGTCAGCGTTTAGGCCTAATTTAAACTTTAATTTCGTAAGTATAGCAACTAACGTTGATTTGGATTGTATACAGTAAACCTATTCATTTTTGCAACACGGCATGCCTCCGGGCACACAGTTAGTGTTACAACGTAATGCGCAACGTAGCCTATATAGATCAGTGGTAGTAGGGAAGGGACAGGAGAGACGCAGTTGAGAAAGCCAGCAGCGACTTGTAGCAACTTGACGTTGCCATGGTAACGTGATTTTAGACCTAATTTTCATTTTTTTAAGCCTAATTTTTTTAACGGCAGTTTTAGTTTCGTAAGTAGCAGATAGGCCTAATGGAAAATTTGGTTCGACCGTAAGCCTATTCATTCATGCAACAGTGCGACAAGACTCTTTTAAACGAAGCTAAAAAGTTTTTGTCTTTGCGGCAGCGTTAACACAAATCCTTAGGATTTCAATTCGATGATGAAATGTTATTATTTAATTTAGTTACGTCGAAGAAGTCTATCAGCTATAAGGAGGTAACGATGTTTTAATTTCACACGTTATTTAACTAACTTTTGACACTGACTCGAACGTTGTAAACAGTGGTCGTTTCTATCTGGTACCGTTGCGAAGTTGAAAAAAGCGACGGACGGACGGACAAAGTCGTTGCAATAGTCTTCTTAGCCGGTACGGCTGTACAGATGACTAAAATTGCTGCAGCTTCCAACAAATCCGAAAAACAAAACAAAATCGCTTTTAGGTCTAAGGGGGCGTTTACGGAACGACTCGCTTTCGCCTTCTCACAGCTAGAAGCTAGAAATCATCTGAATTTCCAACATGGTGGTTGTTTCGGCTCTGCAAGCTCACAACGAAACGAGTCAATAATTAAGTTGAGAAACGACTGGGAAAATTGTTTCTTCAAACGAAATTTTTTATCGTACTATCACGATTTATAAGACGCAAGCATTTATTCAAACGACGTCGGATTTAGCTAATCCAGAAAGCATTGTTACCATGGCAACGACACCTTTACCATCGCGATTAAATTTCAGCTGTAAGAATGCAAAGGCGAGTCGTTGCGTAAACGCGCCTTTTGAAAGTTTGGCGTTTGAATGAGATTCGTCACTGGCCATGTAAACACTTGGAGCACATTTAGGCCTCGTTTATAAATTTGATTGTGATGCGTAAGCGAAACGCTCAGCGATTGAAACAAGAGCTTGTACCTCGTTCAACGCTAAAGCGCGAGCGCGTACAATTGTGGACCAATTGTTTCGATGTTTTTCAAGCGTATAGCGAATAGCAACTTTATGTTCATTTTCAGGCGTCACACGACGCTTAGTTGTTGTGTGCTGGGATAGGAAAATGGCGACATCAACGGATTCCATCGGTGCCGCAAGAAAGGAAAACGTGGTGTGTTAAAGATTCAAAGCTAAAAAAAACACCCTAATATATTAATTGCAGTGGCATTCCGCTGCATGGCATTGAATCTTGCCGCTGCAGAAGTGCGAGGTTGTGCATCATCATAGTTGGATCGAAGTAACGGCCAGCATTAGCAAGCTCACACGTACAAAATTAAGAACGGAGCAGCGTGGAGCAGCCACTTCTCTACCATGGGGACGTCACAGAAGCGTGGGCCGATTCTCCTCTCGAGCAGGTAGGTAGCACAAACGTCGCGCGCCAAGCGGAGAATTGCAGCTCACTGCTTTGAATTTATAAACGTAACCTAAGAGATTAGTGAATACGAAGAAAAGATGGCGGACATGCTTACAGTACCCTCGTAATTTATCTTGCTGCCAATCATACTTTTTCGTAAATAAGCCTGAAAATAATTACGAAGGGGGGGGGGGGGATCCACTTTAACTTCAAAGCAAGAACAGAAAGAAGGGTGTTTTACACGAGTCGCATTCCTTAATCGAAGGCCCTTTATTCCTTCTTGTAAACACGCGCCGAATTTGAGGCATTTTTCAAAGTGCATTGCTAAAATGCGCTTTGAAAATAGATTCATCAGTAGAGTTGAAGAATAGAGCAGCATCATTCAGTACGTTTTCTTGGCCACAAGAACGCGCACTGGTAAAACGTGCTTTGAAAATAGATTCATCAATAGAGTTGATGAATAGAGCAGCACCATTTAGTAAGTTTTCATGGCCACAAGAAAGCGTATTGCTAAAACGTTTTTTGAAAATAGATTCATCAGTTGAGTTGGTGAATAGAGCAGCATCATTCAGTACGTTTTCATGG
>JAHWFP010020840.1:6917-26636 GCA_023313725.1 Lithobius niger | reverse complement strand
CATCAGAAAATACATATTTCTCCCCCCCCCCCTCCCCATCCACCCACCTCCTCCGCTTCGTAGAGCTATAGGCATCATTAAAAATGTACGATACGCATGTTTGTATCTCTAGTCCTCCGGAAAAACGAAACCTACAAAGTCGAGGAAAGAAAGAAAAAGTACGCTTTGAATAGGCCCATTAACAGCTCCGTAACTTGACCCTCAAATACGCATAAAATTACTTTGAAAACACAGACAGAAACTTGGTTACAAAAAAAAAATAACTAAATCAAAAAACGACAACATATTTTGCATCACACTACTTAGTATTAGCAACACAACACATAGATCTCAAAATTGGCTGATTTCAACTGTTTGGATCCACGGAAAAGGGAGTCCTGTAGGTTTTGAAATGTTATCAAACGTCTTGAATCTATGGAAGTGGAGTCACTTGAGCTCTGTAGGCTGAAAGCTGACCTTGCCTTAACTATTAAGATCCTGCATGGCTACCTTAATTATGATTTTTCGTTTTTTTTATCTTCGACTTGAAAATAGGACTAGAGGCCATGCTCTAAAACTGATTCTCCTCAGATCCCAGAGCCCATGCTCTTAAACTGATTCTCTCCAGATCCCAGAGGCCATGCTCTTAAACTGATTCTCTCCAGATCCCAGAGGCCATGCTCTAAAACTGATTCTGTCCAGATCCCAGAGACCATGCTCTCAAACTGATTCTCTCCAGATCCGAGAGGCTATGCTCTTAAACTGATAATCGCCAGATCCCAGAGGCCATGCTCTAAAACTGATTCTCCTCAGATCCCAGAGCCCATGTTCTTAAACTGATTCTCTGCAGATCCCAGAGGCAAAGCTCTTAAACTGATTCTCCCCAGATCCCATAGGCCATGCTTTAAAAGTGATTCTCCCCAGATCCCAGCTAAACTGTTGCAGATTTTTCTTCGCAGTCCATGTTGTCCCTGTGTGGAACTGTTTGCCTAGTGAGGTGTTGATTTCCACCTCCGTACCAACTTTTGTAGAAGACTTTATGACTGTGTTCTGAGGCCATTCCTTCGACTTTTAGGTGTTTTTTTTTTTTACCGAGCTCAATTTTTTTAATTCGTGTTGTTGATACTGAGCCTCTGGCTTTGTGCTTATAGCTTTTGCTATCTATCCTCTTTACTTGTGCCGGCTTTTTCTGTGCATCCTAAATGCTGCACCACTCACTACCTCTTTTTTATGGCTGAATGTTAGCAATTCTTTTGAGTCCTTTTCTGGCCTGTGTGCTCCTGGACCTGAAATTATCATTATTATTATCATTATTATCAAACATTCGCGATTCAGTAGCCCAGTTGGCGGATTGAGTGAACAGCAAAGTGAGCAAACCATTTCAGCGTAAAAGCCAACCTTTTTACTCTATATGAACTGCTGCCATTCGTAGGAATGTCGTGAACGAATCGTGAACCAGAACACATTTAGTTTGCTCCCTCGTAATCACTAAATCGATTTGTGTGATGACCTGGAGATGGAATAAACCACATGGAGCATGGATCGACGCCAATTAGTGAGCGAAACAAACGATACGAGTAGTAACGTTTTTTATGTAGATCGGACTTACCTCTTTAAAGTCACCCTCAGTACGTACATTAAATTAACAAAAAGTGTATTTTCCGTATATGGATGCTTCTGTTTTCTCATCCGAATTAATAGGCAATGTGCACCTGATTACAAACAAATGCCGTTGCCATGAACTTTAAAAAGTGAATGAAAATAAATTATAATTATTACATGCCTGTCTGCGGAAATAAGGAAGGAAAGATATAGAGGGAAGCGTTCGTCGATCTTATCTGTGGGCTCTTATATCAGGCGTCAGTTATTTCGAGTGCAACATTTCGATTAATTCAGTCATACGTCCAATTAATAACACGTCATCAGTAATAAGTACAATTAATAATGTTTACTAAATGACATTATAAACGAAATGATATATAGGAGCGTTATTAGTTGAATTTCTGTATTGCTAAGCAAAGGAAAAAAACCTATACTAAATTTACATTACCTAGGAAAATTATTCCTCTCTCCTTCTACCATGGCTTCGGCTGGGAGCGCGTCAATCCTTAATATACTAAATTTAATCAGGCATTAAAAAAATACCAACATTAGTAGCCTACTTCAGAGTTTGATAAACCCCTGTACTTCAGGCATACTCCCACGGGAAGACCGTTTTTAAGGGACCGCCCATTGTTTATCGCCGGGGGAGGGGGGTGCGGCACACATTCTTTGGACCCTCTCGATGGGGGTGGGTTATGAATTTGTCAGGTGCCGTTAAGATGGGGGGGGGGGGAGGGTCACAAAGAAACACTGACCAGACTGGAGTACCCCCGAACCCCCATGATGTGAGTGTTTACAAGGTTCTAAAGCTATTAGTACGTATAATACAAGTATAGTTTTTTCCAGTAAACTTTGTAGGATAGCCTTTTCCCCTGGTTTCATGGCTTCTTCTGTCTTTCAGGTGCTAACTATGTTACGGATGTGGGCATACAAGCAAGCAGTGTGTTCATCATACTTACTGTACGAATATCGAGCCAAGAGGAGTTTATAACCCTGTCAAAAAAAAAAATCACCATTCCAAGGGTACTAAAGTCCCTGGAGGTGGAGTTGCAAAAAGGCAGAAAGGAAAGGAACACCAGATTCCTCCACAAATAGAATAGGTCCCAATATCGATCCTTGTGGTACACCCTCATTATTTGCCATCTTTTCTTGTAATTCGATCTCATCTTTTCTAAGTAGCTACTCAAAACACCACAAAACCCTTCTAAAGTCCTATTATATTTAGTTTCTAACATAATCTATCCCTGTTTGTAGTATCAAAAGCATTTTAATGAAAATCGCCCTTGCAAAGTTGCAAACTTTTTTAATGCCTATTTAAATAGTACCTTTTCCCTTTGAAAATCCATACTGCTCATTAATTATCGTATTCCAGTGTTCCAGGAAATTATCAAGTTGCATGACAAAATATTTTCAATTAATTTGATAATAACTGGAAATATAGAAATTGGTATAAAGTTAACCATGTTGGCTTTTTTCCTCTTTAATTCGTCAAATTAATGTGGTGCCCCAAAAAAGGGCTAAAGGCAAATCGGCTCAGCCACATCTCCTCAAAAACCAGACACATTTGTTCAATTATGATCCAGGTAACTTAAAGTCGAGTTCGAAAACAGAGCAGTGGTCAAGTGGTAAATGCAAAAGAACACACACGCGTCTGATGCGTGAAACCACAGCTTTTTATGACACTGTGGTTGCACGCATCAGGCACGTGTGTTCTTTTGCATTTAAAGTCGAGGTGTGGGCGAGTTGCAGTGTAGAAGCACAAAAGGTATTATGCTCCACAGAATAAAGTTTTGCTGTTTGCGGTTTTTGAGGAGATGTGGCTGAGCCGATTTGCCTTTAGCCCTTTTTTGGGCACAACCACATTAATTCGACGTGTGACATGTCGAATTAAAGAGGAAAAAAGCCAACATGGTTAATTTTATACCAATTTCCATATTTCCAGTTATTATCAAATTAATTGAAACTATTTTGTCATGCAATTTGATAATTTCCTGGAACACTGGAATACGATAATTAATGAGCAGTATGGATTTTCAAAGGGAAAAAGTACTATTTAAATAGTCATTAAAAAAGTTTGCAACTTTGCAAGGGCGATTTTCATTAAAACGCTTTTGATACTACAAACAGGGATAGATTATGTTAGAAACTAAATATAATTGGACTTTAGAAGGGTTTTGTGGTGTTTTGAGTAGCTACTTAGAAAAGATGAGATCGAATTACAAGAAAAGATGGCAAATAATGAGGGTGTACCACAAGGATAACCTCTAACGAGGTCTTTCAACGCGAACCTGTCGTCCATAGTACACGGAGTATTATGATGTCAGCGTTACACGTCTGCTCTTCGCAAATTTTAGCAAAAAAATGGCAGTGCCGATGTTATTTCAACTTTGGGAAATGTAGGTGGAGGGTTGGTTAATGGCTACTCTGGAAACGACGGGATCGTTCGTTTTTGTGACGAATTACAGAAAAATGTAATTATTTATAGCGCCATTTTAAGAAACATTGTTTTCGACGATGATGTGCGTACATATGCATCTCCATACCAAATTATCACGTGGGGGGGGGGGGGCGGTTGGAGGCGAAACTGCGTTGTAGAACTGCAGCGGAATAATCTCCATAATGCTTCGTTTTGTGAGATTGGGGTAGAGGAGAGAAGGATGGAAGAAATACATATAGCAAAGATATATCGTATGATGAAAAAAATTTAGTGTTAAAAAAACACTCTTTGATAAGCGCAACTCTACAATAAATAAGTCGGTGCTCAGTAGTAATGACAGCCGATGGGAATTTGTCGCATTTAGTATCTATCTACAACTTTAAAACGTGAGACGTGTTAATTCATTTATGTATCTGCATACACTGTATATATCTGATATATATCCGATTTATATCGTCATCCGGTAGAAATTCGAGAAAGGAGTTAGACGGGTGGAAATTTCGACTTCTTGTTAGGTCTGATTTCGTCGGTCAAGAATCAGTTTATGACCATGGAAAAAACATTTGGACGGCAGGGAGGGAAACTAGGAATTACGTCAGCGTTTGTTTAGCCTTAAATATCGCTGAATTGCGTGCAAGACTGGCGTGCGTGGAGGGGATATTTTTTTTTTTAAACTCGAATGTTCTAAAAAAAAACTTGCAGTAAATACTGCCACGAGTCAATGACACTTGCTACGGAACTGTTCATGTACTCATGATACTGCTTATAACAAAAATTAAGCAGCAAAGCTTAAAGGGCAATTACATCCATTTTGACATGCGTGCTTTACTTTTGGATTATTTACACAATAACTAAACACAAGAACTGCGGTAAGAATACGTTACGTACGTCCGATACAACAATTTAATTATTGCATCACCGAAACACGACACAGAGACCGCCATTGTTTTGCTGGAACGTGCAGAAATTAATGCCGACAGATGTCACTTTTCGATTTCGACTCGCAGCCGATTGAGATACCAGTATTGGCTGTGAGAGCTCAAGCGTCCGACCGCCTTCCGTGCGTCCCTGTTTGGCAAAGTGCTTCAGCAAATAGCTTTCTTGGCTCAATGCTGACGTCACCAGTAGACTTTCGGCGCTTTGCGAGCAAACGGGACGATCGTCGTAGGAAACAAGATGGCTGGCGTTTTTATAAAAATAACTCGTTTGTGAATATTTGGGCTCTTGGTAAAAAAAACACGCGCGCCAGTTGTTTTTTTCCAGCACTGTGCAGACGACGTATATTTAGTTAGGCTGTTTGCAGTGAAGGGATTGAGTCTGGCAAACTAAGCAAACAATTGAAAATTACGAAATATATTTCAGAATTTGTGACTATGCACGTACTTGCGAACGGTGCACTCACTCGCTACACACGTCAGGAGGAAATCAAGAATTGTAACGTTATTTTTTGAAAATTCGTTTTATAAATTAGTGTTTCAGCGAGCACACAAAACTAATTATCGGTATGGCGTCTGTTAGTCTCAGTAGAGTCGACCGTTAGGCTGAAAAATTTGCCATTATATCACGTCAGTTCGATAGCGTCCACGTACAAGGGAGCGGCCATCTTAAAGCTAAGCCAAAAAAGCACCAATTTTTCTGCTTCGCGTTGCTTCGAAGCACTTTCTCAGCGCCTGCAAACGGGACAGGCATGAGCGTTTCAGCAAACGAAGCGCTCACGCAAACGGGACAGTGATTTTGATAAGCGCTGATTCTCTTTGCCAAACGGGACGCACGGCTTGCTGGCCACTACAACTGTCGGCCAGCTAAGGCCGTCAGACGCTTGAGCTCTCACAATAGAGCTATCTCAATCGGCTGAGAGTCGAAATCGATGACTACCATCTGTCGGCATTAATTTCTGCGCATTCCAGCAAAACAATGGCGGTCTCCGTGTCTTGTTTTGGTGATGCAATAATTAAATTGTTGTATCGGACGTAGGTAACGCATTCTTACCGCATTTCTTGTGTTTAGTTATTGCTTAAGTGATCCAAAAGTTAAGCATGAATGTCAAAATGGATGTAATTGCCCTTTAAACAAAAGCTAGCTACATGAAATTGTGGTGCGACATTTTCGTGTGTTATTTTATCGTCGGTTAATACACAAAAAAAGAGTAAATAAATTTAAAGTAATCAACCTTACATACCCTCAGTGCAGTACGTTACTCACCCACCCCCCCCCCCCCCATTTAAAGCTGGATTTACTGAAAAGTAAGGCGTTCGTCGATTTAAAAAGTGTAAAAGCCTGATGAAAAAGAACGAAGAGGACGGGAAGCTGTAAAGCAACAGCTTGTAACAAAAATATCAGCATCAGATCTTACATGATAGCATGATTACTCATTTGCTGTATTATAGTAGCAAAAGTTAGGAGACGGGTCTTTTAGTGTCCTGTTGGTTTGCTGCCTTTCCAACTGCATACGTCAATCGCATATTAATTGTCTATCCTCCTTCAGCATTTCTGTATCAAACAACACGTCGAATTACTGATGAAGTGTTAGTGCGACTTTGTTTGTAAATATACCTAATTATGTTAGTTTTTATTTCATTTTGGCAAAATCTCCGTATTGATTATGATGTAAGTAGCCAAACTTACATGTTGGCAGTTTCGCATTATTATGAGAACTCTTCTTGATATGTTTTGCATTTTAACTGGCAATTCTTATGGAATCAGTGTTTCTCATTTTTTTATTAGGCCTATTTCTCCAAAACCCTTCTTACCAACTTTACATAATTCCGTCTATGTGAATTTCTGTTTAAATTTATATCATCCTGGTTACTACTAATCCTATTGTATTTTACTTTTATTTTCCTGGTTTACTTTATCATATCAAAAACCAAAACTGGTAAAAGGGGCCGCCAAGTTCCGAATGGTTCGGCCCTTCAAAGGAGTGATATCGACACACTAAAACATTCGCCAAGTTAATCGCACTGCTTAATAGTTCGAAGGCTAAATGAAAACTAGAACATTGCTACTTTCGGTAGCAATGTTCAAGTTTTCATTTAACGTCCATAGTATTATACGGTGCGATTAAGTTGGCGAATGTTTTGGTGTGTTGATATCACTCCTTTTAAGGGCCGAACCATTCGGAACTTGGCGGCCCCTTTTACCAGTTTTGGTTTTTGATATGATATCATTCTTTTTTTTTAAATTGTGTATTAGACTCAACTCCGCTACCGTTCATATGTGTAATAAACTTGCACGTCAACAAGAAATTGGTTTTCAACAATTTGCTACTACCTTTTGCCTATAGGCCGAACCATTCTCAACTTGGTCACCTCTTTATAGGTTTTTGGTTTGGTTTCAATTTTGTTGTAATTTGTTGTATTTAGTTAGTTTTGGTGTGTTGATATCACTCTTGCATAGCAGCATAGCTGGCATTCAAACACAAGTTAATTTTTGTCAGATGGGTCATTGCTCTCGATTTCAACACAATTTAAGCTTTTGTACCGCATTATTATTTTTCCCCTAGTACCTGAAATGTGCCCAACTATGCTTCAAGGTATAAGACACTGACGCTATGGCGCCGCGCCACAATGGTTTACAACCTCGACAATTGAATTGATGTGATGTTTGTTGTGTTGATTGTTGCCTAACTTGGCGCGACACACTAGCATGTGTATAGATGAAGTTTTCACAAGTTTGGAATGTCACAACTTGTTTTGTGTGTTTTGATGTTTTTGTTAATTGGGTCGCCTATACAAATTTTGTTTTGATTACTAACCATTTTATTTATGGTCTCCGACTTTTTTCACTTTCTTGCTTTAAATACTTTTGCTTATTTCTTTCCTGATTTTATTTTTAACCAAGGTGAATCTTTTTATCAGCTCTTGGTCAATATTATTTTTTTTATCATTGTTTTCTATTTTACTCCAAAACTTATTTTCTATACGACGTTGATGCTGTGGTTAAATGATTAATGAAGTAAAATTTCTCGTGTCTGATGCATGACAATCACAATGTCATAAAAATCTAATTTAATTTTCAACAAGAATATTGATGTCATGTTTACAATAAAATCACAAATAAAACAATTTAAAAGCCACAACTTTGACTACACACAACAACATTCCTCCATCCATATAGCGTTTTCCAAGATGGAGGAATGTTATACGTGCAGCCAAAGTTGTGGTTTTTAATTGTTTTATTTGTGATTTTATTGTGAACAAGACAAGAATATTCTTGTTGAAAATTAAATTGGATTTTTATGCCATCGTGGTTGTCACGCATCAGGCGCGAGAAATTTTACTTCATTATTTTGTACGTGCCGTTCGGTAATATCCATTACCTGTAAATTAAGCATTCTTTACCTCGAATGGTGTCTTTCCGTAGTATAGAAGTTTTTAGTTGTTAAGAGCCGGCCAACTGCTTAACTGCCAAATGAGCATGCACAAGCACGCACTCCTCCTATAATAGGCGAGGCGCGGCAAGTTGCCCCCCTTCTTTTTTCCTATAGCAAGCCACAGAATGGTCATGCTTTCGTTTTTCCCGCTAACCATTCATCTACCAAAATTCGCATTTTGAAAATTAAGATCATTCATTAGCTAAAGACATTCGTCTCCATATTTCGTCGACCAAAGTAAAGCCCTAAATAGACGGAAGAAAATTTCGTGCGAAGCGATGCGTTACTACGTGCTTAGCTTACAAGGTCAAAATTGCTAAACTCAAGTAGTGTTTTGACGTCTTTGGTAAACCATCGTCTTTGGTAAACGCCATGCAACCACGAGCCGCCAGTCTGGTTAGGGCTAAAGACTTCAAAAGCAATGGCAAGGCTCAAAGGCGTCCCAAAAGAACTTCCCTCCCGGAAGACCACTTCTCCCACCAGCCAACTTGCTGTTCAACCAGAGTTTGTCGTTGGGCTTTCATCTCCACTTCGTGGCCGTCTGGACCTTCGACTACGTCTTGCAATGGTCATCCCATGCGATCATTTTCTCCGGCACCACTCCATGGTTCTGCTTCGCCTTCGGGCGTCGGCCATTCACTCTCGCCTGTTCACTGCTCACTAAGACCCTTGACCGTTTCTGCCCTCCAGCTCCCGTTGGCATCAGCACAATGGTCGACTTTTCAACAACGTTCCCCACTGTACGGACACGCATCTCGCATTCGTTTGACATCCCATTCGTCTCGCAACCATTCGTTGGAAGACCTTTTTGCTGATGTCATTTGTCTCGCATTTGTCTGCCATTCCATTCGTCTCACAACTATTCGTTGGAAGACGTTTTCGTCTGACGGCTTTTTGTCTCGCATTTGTGTGACGTCCCATTCGTCTCACAATCATTTGTTGGAAGACCTTTTTGCCTGATGTCTTTTTTTCACTCTCAACCATTCATGAGAAGAACTTTTCGTCTGATAGCTTGTCATCTCACAACCTTTCGCCCTTAGCAAACAGCGCAACAGCCTTGGCTCCACTTCCTCGTTGTCTTCTGATAACTCTTGTCCCACAAGATCTTCCTGGACTGATCTGCCAGCTCGACAGCAGGTCAGATTCTACTTCAGGACCTGGCAAAATGAACCACCACCACCCGACATCATCAGCCTCACAGGCGTTCCCATGACACAGCAATCAGCCACCATCGTCACCTTTTTCTTCCCCGAAGCTTTTGGCTGTTCTAGGATCAACAGCACTGCTGCAACATCAGTCACCATCCTCGGATCATCACAAAGGCCGGCCACCATCATCATGACTCCAACGCCAGCTGATGTAACTCATCTGGATCAAGGAAGCCCGCCTGCCAGCATAAGAAGGCTCAGGATGGTTCATCCTTCCATCATCCAGAGAGTCGCATGGCGTCCTCCCAAGCAGCTTCTGGCCCGGCTTTCGTCCTTAGATATCATCATCACAAGACAGTTTGACGTTATGAATTGTTCCAGTCGCCTGGTCCCTCTCATCTTTTTGTCACTGTACCTTACATCTTTCGGTGCCATCTGCGAAATACTACATCTAATTTTTCGTTAATCTCTAAAACCAAACAAATTATCAATAGAGCTAGAAGATGCGTACCTCCATGTCCATTTCACGCATCGGTACACCACCTATTTCACTTCATGTACAACAGCAAGGTCTACGAATTCCAATGCCTGCCTTTCAGTTTCAATGCAGCATCCAGGAATAACACACTCGTCCTAAAACCCATCCTGCCTCACCTACATCAGAACCAAATTCTAGCAAGCACTTACTGGCTTCTAAACGACCTCAGTTCAAACGAGCTCATTCACAACCGAGACTTCCGACTAATCTACTCAAACAACTCGGTTTTGGCATAAACCTAAAAAAAAGGAAGGCGCACCCAGCTCAAAAGTTCATCTTTCAAGGGGTCCCATTTCCAGGGGTCCCATTTAACCTGGGATCTGCAACAGTAAAGCCTTAAACAGACAAAATCTAGGACATCATAAAACTTTCAGGATCTTTCCACCAAAAATCACGTTGCGCTCTCACGGAACTTAACTCTCTCATAGGAGAAATGAACTCCATGAACTCTTGTCCCCTACGGCAGGTGGATGACCATACCTTTTCACCACTTTCGCATTGATACCTGGGGAAAGCATCATTATCCAAGCACCTACACACTTCCCACAGACGAAACATTCTCGATCTAAACTCTCCTATGGTGGTCCGACGTTCAGACCCTTTCGCAGGCAGTGCCTCTTCAAGATCAAGATCACAAGAACGTGCTGAAATTGAAGACAATCCTCAATGCCTTCAGCCACTTTCAGAACCTCGTCTCAGGGAAAGTAGTCCAGATTGAAGCAGACAACACGACGGTCATTACGTACTATGGAAGGAAGGAGGCACGAGATCCCGTCAACTCCACAAAGAACACCTGCAATCGTCAGACTTTGCATCGCCCTGAAAACAACCGTTCTACCCCTCCACATCCCAGGCAATCGGAACGTAATTGCAGACTCCCTTTTTCGCCACAAGCTTTCTTCAGAGAATTGACCCTAAAGAAACCCATCTGTGGATATCTGTTCAACACATGGGGCACCCCGATGGTCGACCTATTTGCCACGAGGCACAGTGCCAGACTTCCGTACTTCATCAGCCCAGTCCCCCAACGACCAAGCATGGGCTGTAGATACATTAAATTCCTTTAGAAGAACCTTTACAGCGACATGTTCCCACCATTCAAGCTTTTATCTCACTCTTTTTTTTTTGAAAATCGAGTTGTTCCAAGGCCTTTTCCTGCTAATAGCCCTGAACTGGCCATCGGCACCATGATTCCCTCAACTTCCGGACCTTCTCATCGAAAAACGAAAAAGAATACCAACCGTATTGTTGCAACGAAAGGAAAACCCAGTTCCATCCCAACGCCACTGTTCTGAACCTAAAAAATTTGGTTACTGTCACCAGACTCATCAAAGAGGCAGGAATTCTTGAGGAACAAGCCATCCGAATTGCAAGCAAAGCCATCAAGGCATCGACAGAATACACGACAGCCACTGGATAAGATAATTTTGTTGATGTAAGGTCAATCCAATCAATCCCCCTATGCCCAAGCTCCTGATCATCTTCGCTAATCTTTTCAAAGAAGGCCTAAAAAGATCTCGTTCCTGGTGGTTTACCGTTCAATGCGAAACTCTGTCTTTAAAACAGCAGGCATGTCAGACCTCCTCGATGGTTTTCATATCTCTTCCCTCATCAAATTTTTTGAAATCAAACGCCCAACGATTCACCAAGCCTTTCCAAACTGGGAGCTTTCACTCCCTAATGCAGCCACCTTATTAACCTCTCTTAAACAGCAGCATTAATGTCATCACCCGCAAGATGGTTTTCCTGACAACCTTTGCAGCCAACCTATGTTGCAGTGAAGCACGATCCTGCTTACCATCAATCCTGCTTACGGCTTCTTTCTTACATACTTCACAGCAGCTCACTTAATCCCAAGGTCTTCTTTCCAGGCAAAGACTCAGAAGCCTTGTGAACTGTCTCAACCAATCATTATTCCACCGCTTTCAAACATAATCGGTGATGAGCCTGAGTGCCTTCTCTGCCCTGTTCGTTCATTACGTTTTTACATTCAAAGGACCTAAAACAATGAATTCTGCAGAGGACGAAATCAACTTTCGGTGACATTTTGGTGACAAAGAGATTTCGGTGACATTTCCACAACATAGATCAAGACAGTCATTCTTAATGCCTACGAAGATTTGAACAGTGACTGCGCCGACAACAACCTCAGGGTTACAGCACGTGAGCTGAGAACCATCTCAACATTATGGGCTTTCCAACAACATCCCGGTTCCCGAGATCCTCGCAGTAGCATCCTGGAGAAGTACATCAGTCTTCACATCGTACTACTTAAGGGATATGTCCACCCAAGCCAATGGTTTACACTGTCTGGGACCCATCGTCGCGGCAAGATGTGGCAACAAACTCCCTTAAACACTTGGAAAAAGAAGAGATCCATTACTTCTGTTTTACTGTTTGTTTCTTCAATTGAGGCTTAATGGCGCGACGACAGCTGGATCATTAGAGATTTTTTCTTCAATAAAGTGTGAAGTCTGTCACTTTTTGAAGGACCAGCTCATAACCGTGGGGTGCCCGTCAGGTGGCGCCCGCCACCATCATTTGAGAAAGTCTGTAAATGCTAAATTTACAGGTGAAGATATTTCGAAAGGCACATAGAAACAGGAAATTACTGGCCCTCTTCCTCGGCCAGCTAAATGTTGTTTCTATTGCCTAAACGGAAATATACATTACCTGTACCCACCCTCTTGTCACAGTCTTCCCGTCTCGAGTCACTACCATGACATATTGAGAAAAATATAAGATTGCAACCTGCCGCGCCTCGGCACTTCTATTTATAAGAGGAATGTGTGCTTGCGCATGAACAGTTGGGTTACACAGCTGGCTGGCTCTAACAACAACAAAAAACCGCTACGGAAAGACAGCATTCGAGGTAAAGAATGCTAAATTTACAGATAATGACAATAACAATAAAATTTAGCCGGCCCGAGCAAAGGGCAGGCAATTTCCTGTTTTTTACTGCTATTTCTGCTATATTATCTAGTGTCACCCAAGCCTTGTTATTTGGTTATATACTGGTTTCTCTGTCTTTAGTTTTCTCTTTAATTCTAGTGTTCGTCAGATAGATTTCCTTAACTATTTCAAGAAAATTATTATATGTTTAACCCAAAGTTATGCATGCTTGTAAATGTTCCCAGTTAACTTCTTGGAGTTGTTTAGTAATTTCTTTGTCGTTAATAAACTTGAACTTCATATTTTGAACCCTAATAATACCATGCAAGCAATCGTCTTGTATCTTCATAATTAATTCAGTCGTGTAGTGTCCGCAATCTTTTCCATTATATACATAGCGGCATAGCGCATACTTATTATTTTCTTTAATTTCACAAAAGTATGATTTAAACACCATATTATAATTTTTTTTCTGATTTCCTCTCTAGTTACTGAATTTTTTTCATAACCACCTATCGCCGTATTTATCTCATATTTTAAGATCATGTTTATCTTTACCTTGAATGATTGTGATTCTATTTTAAAGATCCAAAACATATATATTAACATCTCCAAGCCATGTAATATTATTTTTTTGCATATATATTTGTCTATACGATAAACAGTGTGTATAGAACGTTATTTAAATCGGAACTCGGCTATTTATAGGGGAAACGAATTATGATTTTTTTCCTTCTTTACATTCCATCTCACATTCCAAAAAAAAAACCATTTACGTTCAGTTTGTCAATTTGATAAGAGAACCTGCTTTGTGTATTTTTGCTTATAAACAATGCAATCCCTCCTCCCAGCTTTGCATTTTCCATTGTCACGAAAACAACATCATAATTTTGCAAAGTATGCTAAATTAATGTTTATTGATCCTAATTTCAGTAAGCAACAATAAATCCCCTCACTTTAACTGTTTTCAACATATACTCTTCAAACATATCCCAGTTTTTCCTAACACCTCTCAGGTTAAATTGGAAAATCAACACACTTTTGTTTACACCCCAACTCCTCAACAATTTCATTAGCATTATTTACCGTACTACTTCATTTACCCACTTCACCATGTCAGTTTGCTCTATTTAAAACATCAAAATACCAATATTACCGGGTTGATTTTGGTTTCTATTGCCTCCTGCAATATACATTACCTTTTTTAAAGCATTTCTCTTCTCCAAATGATGTTTAATCTAGATAAATTAAATAGAACATATCCTTCCGCGTCGCTACCTACTGCGCAGCTTACTGTGCAGCCTCCTCATATATAACCGAAGCGGAGCAGTGTTGCTCACCTTTTTGGACCTCTATTGTGCCCTGATGGCGACAAGAGGGGAAGAGGGAGGGAAGCAAGGTAATGTATATTTTCAGGAGGCAATAGAAACCAAAATCAACCAGGTAATACTGGTATTTTGATGTTTCTAGTTGCCGTGAAAATATGCATTACCTTTTTTAAAGCATTCCACAGACTTCGTCACGGCGGTGGGCGTGACGTCTATCCACCAATGAATCGTGTCAAGTGACAAGGAGGGATCGATCCTTCGAGGTGGCAAAGACATGGCTTGTCGTGGATTGCCCCATTGATCTAATCGGTAATGGTGAAGTGGTCGGGCCATCCATCTGCCATATGGGACTAGTGTCTGCAAACGAGTCAATGATACCGATGACTGAGGCAAGGTCGCGAAAGGTGTGAAAAGACTGGCGAAGGAAGGTTCGTGAGAGCAGAATGATGGGCCGCTATCCTTTCCGGGGATGGCATGATCGTTGCCTGTTTGAGATCGAAGAATACTCCGAGGAAGACGAAGGACTGGGCTGGTTGCAGTCTTGATTTGACAAAGTTGATGCCTAGTCCTAGGTGATGAAAAAGAGACACGACGATGTGAACATCGTTGGGGAGGATCGTGGGATCGGATTGAGGTAGAAGGCAATCGTCGAGGAAGGCATGGATAAGAACGCCTTGATGGTGCAAATATGCGAGCACTGGATCCAACACTAGGGTAAAGATCCGGGGACCGACGTTTAAGCCGAGCGGAAGGCAGAGGAACTTGTAGACGGTTCCATCGTGAAGAAAACGAAAAAGGTGGTGGACAGAGGCATGAAGGGGAATGTGAAGGTAAGTTTCGACTAGGTACAATGAAACTGTCCAGTCGTTGGGGAGTAGAGAAGCCCGTATTGATGAGACTGTTTCCATTTGAAAATGAGGGTTTGTGGTGAACTGATTGAGTGGTCGAAAGTTGAAAATCAGGCACGAACCGCCCGATTTCTTTTTGCAGAGAAAAATGCTGCTGTAAAAACTGGGACTGATTGGCGGTGGAACTAGACGAATTGCAGCCTTTTAAAGTAATAGAACAATTTCGGCGCGTAATTCGGTAGGACAGGAGTCTCTGATTCCCACGGCAGACTTCGCAGTGGGGGAGAAATCGAGAACTTTGATTTGAAACCATCCAAAACAATAGATAGGATCATGGGGTCGGAAGTCACTTTTCGCTAGGCTTTGGCATAAAAACGAAGGCGTCCCCCCCCCCCCCCACAACGTATTGAGAGAATGTCAATGCATTTACGAGAACGGGATCGGGATGGCAATTGTCTTCGACGCCTATCGGGGTTAGAGAATTGTCCCAGGGATCGTGCTCGACCATGGCCCCCAGGGATCGTGACGGAAAGGGCGATGAGGATCGTGGAGTGGGAACCAAGGTTGTGGATGAGTTCTTTGTCGCGCCCCAGTCTTTCTTGGGGGGATCGGGACGGGGAGTAACCGAAGATCGTTGTCGGTGAAGGGATCGGTTCCTATTAGGTCGCGGTTTTCGAGAGACATCTAGGTGGAGTGCGACCCTGGGAATTAGGCCACGAAAGAGGCATTCGGACTCATTTATTGGCTGGTTTTGGAGAACATGGTGAGTGGACTCGCAGAGATTTGGTGAGGTGTTGAGAGCCACTTCACGTAAGAGATGTGTTGAATTGAACCGTGTCCTGGTAAACCAGTTCATGGCGTGGTAGGTAGCACAGTAACTCTCTTTAATACCTGGTTGATGAGGAACCCTAATTGTCGTGTGTCGTCTGGTGGATCGGTGTAGAGGCGTTCACATAGGGCATTGGCAGCTGTACTCAGGACATCCGCCTGTGAGGCAGCTCGTAATTCAAGGCAAAGGAGACGGTCATTGTCTCGTAAAACGAAAACAGGAACCGCGGCTCGGCGGGAAGAAATAATGCTAAACCGAGATCGAGTTTAGTGTCGGCCATGAGAAATTCTGATTTTGGGTATCGAAATTGCGGGGATTGACGGTCCCTTCCCCGATGGTACAAAAGAAAAAGGTTTCACAGCCCGGCCTGGGAGGTGGTGGGTCCTTGTCCAACTCGAGGGGCGTGCCGTTCCCCAAGAGGATACCACCGTCCGTAGCAATGTTGCAAGAAGCTTAGTCGATTGTCCTTGCAATGGCGGCTGATGAGGAGCTTGATCGCGAAGACCGAACCCGTACCCCGTGGCGAGGCCTCGATTCTTGCATGCAGAATCGGGAGTTATGCTAGGCTTGTACAAGAAGCAATCAGGTACGAAGAGAAGACTCCATGAGACTGTGGACTTGTGCACTAGGAAGCGGGCCGCTGGCTCATGGTGGAGCAGATCGAATGCTTTGAGAGGAGCGTGATGACAGGTGAGAGGTAGTAACTGTGCAGACGAGGATGCTGCCTTGGCAGCAGCCTTCCGAGTCTTGACTTGCAACTTGAATCTAGTATACGATTCCTTTGCACGAGCGAGTTCCTCACTGAGGGATCGCAGATCTCGCTTTGGAGCGGGTTGGCTCCGAGGAACCGGAGATGAAGTAACCGTGTCGAGAGGCTGAGGAGGAACCGAGAGTTCAGACAGGAACGGGTTCTGCAATGGTAACTGGGAATCGAGGGGTTCGTGGTTCCAAAACCTCAACAATGCTTGGAGCTGGTTGTGCCAAGGGAACCGGGGAAGTGGATCGTGAAAGGCGAAGTAATGACTCGTCCTTGGGGGTACCCTTTGCTGGAGGTTTCATTGTGCAGGCAACTGGGAATGGGTCATCGGGAAGCGGTAGACGATTGCTGGGTAACCGAGAATCGTGTCTTTTCTTGGGAGCGATGTAAACAGTGTGCGTCGTAGAGAAGAAAAGGTAAGCAACACTGCTCCACTTCAGTTATACAGGGTGTTCGGAAATTGGTGTCAAATATTTTGAGGGTCCGCTGTGTGATCAAAGATAAGAAGAAAAAGTCCTATAAACATGGGTCCGGAAATGCACCAGTCTTTAGTTACAGCCCCCCCCCCCAGGTTTGGGGTAAACAGTTCTTAAATACTTCGTAATGATTCACCGTTTCCATTCCAAACTCAGAAGATGTGCCATATCATACCTGGTATTTCAGTACTTCATAATACAGTATTGGGTCGCACAACTTATCAGAGGGAGAGGTAATTTTCTTATGGGGGGGGGGATCAAACGTGGGGGAAGAGAGGAGTAACTGCTTTGGTCTTGTACTTTAATGAAACAAATTGTAGAAAAAACACATCGTGTGATTGAAAACAATCGAAAGTAGTACTGTACTTTCTTTCATTACGTGTAAAGACCAAGTAGGTTACATCGTTTTCCAAGTTTGTGCCCCCCCTCAAAAAAAAAAAACTACTGTACGTACATCTCTGTGGAGAGCACCAAACATTATCAATCGGGTATCCTCGCCATTAAATGTGAGGGATTTAATGTGTTTGTTTTCTACTCTTCAAGCAAAGAAGCTTAAAACGTAAATGTGGGGGAATCCTTAGAATTCGGATGATCACTTGTTTCATTGGCCGAAGCGGCGAGAACAACATTACTGTACTCAACCCACACATTTGAATTTGGTTGCTTATTTGTTTGTTTGTTTGTTGCCTTTGTCTAACGCTCCAGCTTCCACAAAAACCATCGCATAAACTTGGTTTTGATTTGGAGGTAAATCTCCACCTCAGATTCTTTGTAGTTTTAAGTGTTAAAGACAAAAATCCTTGAAAACCCAACTTCTAAAAAACAATAACTTAGAAGTCTTAAAAGTTACATTACAGCGGGCAAGCTCTGCCATTCATTAGTTGCTATCCCCCTGTTATGATCTCCCTTCCAGAATGTAATAACATTTATTGACAAAAACAACAACGTTTGTGATGCGAAAAAGAACTGTAATCACAAATTCAAATTGAACATTCGCATATCTGTACAAGGTGACCTTGAACACCATTTAGAGAGTCCACATTTCGGGGTTGACAGACGACTTCTTGTTAATACAGGGGTTTGTTAAATCACTTGATGACTTAAATCTAAAGGTGACATTGTGATCCTTTCTTCACGTTTACTGTTCGGTAGTTCTCTTCCCTAAGTATGGAGTATCCAGACATCGAACTGGCAGACATGCACTACATGTATGGTCTTGCAGACGGAAATGCATTGGAAGCACGACGTCTCTACGCTCAAAGGTATCCAGACAGGAATTTGCCATGTGCTAGAACGTTCAGTCGTATCCACCAGCGCTTACGGGAAACAGGCTCATTTGGGAGACGGACATCGGATGCTGGAAGACCCAGAACTGTGCGAAATGTTGGCTTGGAAGACAGAGTTCTCCAGCACATAGCAGAAAATCCATCGGATAGCACTCATCGCATTGCACGCAGAGAGGGTGTCAGTAATTCGACGATTTGGGACATTTTGCATCATAACCTGCTATACCCCTACCATTTGCAACGTGTCCAAGGTCTTGGCGAGGCCAACCTTCCACCACGACGAGCGTTCTGTGTACGACTGAATCATGAATGTGGAGCAGACGCTCATTTCCTGCCGTCTATCCTGTTTACAGATGAGGCTGGCTTCACACGTGATGGCATATTCAACTATCACAACAACCATCTTTGGGACCATGCAAATCCGCACGAGGTACAACAATCTAGACATCAACAACAATTTAGTCTAAACGTTTGGGCTGGAATTGTTGGTGATCATTTGGTAGGGCCTTTTTTTCTACCTCGACACCTAACTGGAGAAACCTACCTCCATTTCCTCCAGTATGACTTGCCCCAACTACTGGAAGACGTTCCCCTGGCAGTCAGGACACGAATGTGGCTTATGCACGATGGTGCACCTGCTCACTTCAGCCTTTTGGCCCGACATACCTTGATGGAAGCTTTCCTGACAGATGGATTGGACGTGCAGGCCCAATAGCATGGCCTGCTAGATCTCCGGACTTAAACCGTTTAGACTTTTATCTTTGGGGACACTTAAAGTCACTCGTGTACAGTACACCAATTCCCAATGCTGATGTACTTCGCCAAAGGATTGTGGATGGATGCAACCAGATTCGCACAACCCCTGGAATCTTTGAACGGGTTCGTCGGTCCATGGCGCAGCGGCTTCGGAACTGCATCGAGGCAGAGGGGGGTCATTTTGAGCACCTACTATGATAAAACGCTTACGTTTAGTTTGTTTTCCGTCGTATTTATCTTTTTGAGTTGCTTGTCACAGAATGTTCTGGAGAGGAGGTCTTTTGCGGATGCGTATTGCAGTTAATTGCAGCAGAGCCGCAAATGCAATGATACTCAGTAAAACTTTGAGTAGCCATCTTCTGTTTACTTAATGATGTTTCATTTCTCGATTGTTTTCAATCACACAGTAATGTGATACGATGTGTTTTTTCTGGTATGTACAATTTGTTTCATTAAAGTACAAGACCAAAG
>JAHWFP010020839.1:10692-28200 GCA_023313725.1 Lithobius niger | reverse complement strand
TTAGCTGGCCGGCACTGTAGTGGCCAGCTAAGGCCGTCAGACGCTTGAGCTCCTCACAGTCAATACAGCTATCTTAATCGGCTGCGAGTCGAAATCGAAAAGTGACATCTGTCGGCATTAATTTCTGAGCGTTCCAGCAAAACAATGGCGATCTCCGTGTCGTGTTGTGGTGATGCAGTAATTGAATTGTTATATCGGACGTAAGTTACGTATTCTTATCGCAATTCTTGTGTTTAGTTATTGTGTAAGTGATCCGAAAGTCAAACATGCATGTCAAAATGGATGTAATTGCCCTTTAAAGAAAACAGGTGCACATTCAAATGTAATAATGTTTTCAGCATGAACAGTAATGTCGTTCTCAGTCTGCATAAAAGGGGTTATGGAACCGTTTCAACCCTTTCACCCTGAGGATGACAACATCACAAAATAGTAGAGTTGAAATTTAATTACACTTCAATTTTATCATATACTTGTAGTCCGCCTGGGTTTCTTTTTTTTAACACGCATAAAGTGGTAAATATAAAACCAAAGATAAATAGTCACAAAAATGCATTAAGTCCAGAGAGTGGTCGCTTGTTTCCAGTGACAGGGCCTACTATTTGTTATCTTTCACGTAACTAGAATTGTTGGAACGTGGAAGTAAACGCACCGTTATCAATGGAATGCATAATATGACCCTTCACGAACAAATTACAATGCAATTCAGTCCTACCCACTCAGCCACCAGGATCACCACTTCTATGTATGGCGACAACTTACGGGATCCACGCTTCCTATACAGCTATAGCTATAATTCAGTCAGCTTTCTTATGTTTCTGATAAAGTTGCCTAAGTTTGATATCCATTTGCTATTTTATCGGCTGGATGTGCCGGGCATGTTGCAGTTACTGTAGCCTAATTGATGGTCAGTTGTAATACGGTAAAATGCAGAGTTAAATAGAGGATACAGTCAACATCAGGACTATTTCTCCCTGCACGTTAAGCAGTACATTGATAAGCCTATAGCTCTCTAATGGATGGCGTCGTGTGTAATCAGGTGGCCTATATTTGTGTTATTAGGCCTATAATTATCCGATAAGGTCTGCTGTGTGATTTGGCCTATAAACATCTGATTCGGCCTATATTCATAGAACTGTACCCATGTGACCTGATGTTTGATTATAGGCCATTAAATACAAGCTAAAAAAAGTGGTTAACCCATCACAAATTGAAACAAAAGGTTTCATGGTTGTTCCAGACTGGAAAAAGCGTACTGAATTCGAAAAAATATTGTTATCTTCACTTTCTGCTGCTATTTTCGTGGAAAAAATGGGCCGAATTTGCATATTATAGTTTAAAAATGCATTTAATACATATATGAAAATATGAAGGAAATTTTAGTTGTACCTTGCATTGTGAGGGCAGATTTTTACAGGAACCTACTCAAAAGGATGTGTACTTTAAGATTCTGAAGGGTGCCAGGCTGAAAATATTGAGCATTAAAGATGGCGACTAAAATGGTGCCCAATTTTTACTCAAATTTCGCCATTCTGGCCTATTACACAAGAACCGTTAGTGTTACAGAAAAAAGGTTTGGTAAGGTGTTTTACAATGTAGGTGCCTAACCTGTTTTCCATATCTCTTGGTTATCGAAAAAAAGGGTCATGATGGGTCAGTTTCCGGCCATTTTAGCTTATTTAATGCTTATAGATGTTTGAATTTCTGAATGTAACTTAAACTTTCAATTGCTGTTGCGTTGTTTATGACTTAGGTGGATGACTCCAATTTAAGTCATTCGAAAGGTGGGAATATCCGCTTTGGATCAAGGGCAATGAAAGGGGTCTACCACTATTAGGGACCGAGCCACGCCTGTTTTACTAGGGACTGGTATCACAGTTACCGTTCAATTTTTCTTGCTCATTTTCAACTTTCAACTGCGCTTGTTACGTTTCTAATTTAGATGAATGACTCTAATTAGGTTTATTCGAAGGGTGGGAATGTCTTCTTTGAATCAAGGGCAACTAAAAGTGTCTACCATTGGTAGGGACACAGCTACGCCCATTTTAGTAGGGGCAAGTACCATACAGTACTGTACTACATGTTTATTTTTTTTTTGTTTATTTCAACACATAAACAAACATGGAACGGTGACTGTTTCACCAGCCACTAGTAGAACGGACGTATGATCTTTATAGCTTAGAATTAACGGACAAAAATGTTTTTATCCATTTGCTATCCCTATTTGTTATAGCAAATTGTTACTAACAAATCTTTGGGTACATAGGTAAATATCGCTAAGCCAAGCATGTCATGAGGATTGATGAATTACAAATTATCTCCATGTAGCGTGTTTATGGAGCGGTTCCTTCAGTCACAAACTCTGCTCAACCTATTTGAGCATTGGTATAATATTATGAAAAAGGATGCTAGGCACACAACAGCGATTACAGTTCTAGTATCGTCAATATCAAAATATTTTCTGGAGATGCCAACCTCACGGTTAAAAAGGGGGATGTGCCAACCTCAGAGTACATTCCCACAATTCAATGCTCGTCAAACCACACGCTAATGTGTCGCCCGCCAAGATAAAACGATAACATCCAGATAATATGTAGATATGAGCCTGGCGACCACTAGACACGTTGTGTCTTTACAGCAAAGGTAATTTGCCACTTTTCAGCCATCTGAGGATAAATAACTCTGCGACGGAAAAGGCTGAAACTTGTTTGATCGGGAGACTTTGGTCGCCTGACAACATAAAAGTCACTGTTAGTGACACAGCTTACCGTTCTATTGTAGAAAAAACGACGTGGATAACGTTGTAATTTGCCTAATTACTAATTACTAGTTACTGGCTAACGCTGTTTTTGTTTCACGAAAATAAATTCTTCCATGCGATGAAAAAAGCTGGTTTTTAGCTGGTCATTTTAAAGATATTGCTCTGTAGACCTGCCCTTTCCATATGGACCTTCCTAATTTATTACGTGGTTCAGGGGTTAGGAAGCTCTAAACGACCAGAATGATTGCTTTACATTGTTTTAAACATTGTTATTATGCAAAATTGCCAAACAGCAAACGCCAGCTGCAGACGTCGACTGAAGATCAAGTGGTTTTTTTTCCAGCAAACCGTAATTGATAAAGATACAAAACATTAAAAAAAACGCAAAGCCCAGTAAACTAAAAATTAAATAAATCCGTGCGTTTGCAAGGAGATTCTACAGTACTAATAAGAAATACTGATCATTTGAAAAAGGTGACTGCTGTCCTGAAAATGTAACGAATGGCAAAAGAAAAAAAAAAAAGAAAGGGACCAGAAAACTAGATTGGTGTTTACATCTCAAAATTGCTTTAAAAAATGGATTTCATCAATTTTGTCCAAAAAGATATGATATCTACCCCAAAACAAAACTTGTTAGGGATTCCCGCCAAGCTTTTCGGCCGTGTGAAGTCGTGATATCAAACGCCAACTCTTTCGCCAAGCTAATCCCACCGACTAAGACTTCAAACGTTAAATGAAATACTTGAAAATTGCGCAGTAGGCAGTTTTCATATATTTCATTTAACTTTCGAACTATTACTCGGTGGGATTAGCTTGGCAAAGGGGCTTGGCGTTTGATATCACGACTTCACACGGCAGATAAGCTTGGCGGGAATCCCTAACAAGTTTTGTTTTGGGGTAGATCATTATGATAGTGTAGGCAGGAGTAAACGTCATCTAAAATAAACAGAATGGAAAGACAAACCAGTTCGATAAGTGATAAATGAATACTGATGCAAACCTACTTATGTTGCCTTTTGTGAGACATATTGCGTGAGAGGGAATTGAACCTTCCACCTTTGAAACCAACCGCCAAAGTCCTATCGCTGACCCATACTGACACTGCCTGTGTCAGTATGGCTTAGTGGCAGGACCTTAGCCTTTGGTCTCAAAGGCCGAAGGTTCATTCCCGCTCAGGCAGTCAGATAAATTAAGTCCAAAAGGCAATGGGAATAGGTTGCATCTGTATATATATACTTAAAAATAATACTTTCAACAAATTCAGTTAAACGGTTTTGCAAAAAGCTGATGTTTACTTATACACACATGGTATTATAGGTTAAAATAATTATATGGTCACGCTTTGGTCTGACGGGACTTGGATAATAGTGGAATGTAGGAACCTACGCTGAGGATGGCATCACCAGAAAATATTTTATGTCGAAATATAAGTGCACTTGATTTTATTGTTTGTTGCGTACCAGGCTTTCGTTCATTAATTACTCAGACTTCACATATTATTTCAGTGTATTTTGGTACGTTTTCATGTTGTTGTTTTTTTTTATGTATGTGACAGTGAATGTATTTCCCAAGAACGAAAATTTTCTTGTGTGAATATGCAGAAATTATCCATGGCTAAGAATGAAACTGAATGACCGTTCATTCTTTTTCCTTAATTGCAAATTCAAGTTTTTAATGTTTTTAAAATTCTTTTTCCTATTTTGGTATCATTTGTTCGAAAGCTATGACTAGTGAGGGCAGTGAGTTGTTTTTTACTGTTATGCAGTCTTATGCGTTGCTTTCTTCAGGTAGTGGTAGATAAGCCAACAACGAACATCGTTCAAAATTGATTGTTTACTGCGTCTTATGGCAACAATAAAGCTCCCCCCCCCCCTACTGCAGTTCGTACCGGTGCTGGAAAACTTTATATAAGTCCTTAATTTTTTTTCTTTGGTTCTGGTATTTGTTAAGACCTGGAAAGTCATTGGAAAACGAAAATTCCATTGCTTGGCCCTTGAAAGTCCATGCTCAAATTGTCGTAGGTGTACCAAAGAAGCATCCTTTGAAGACTATTGATAGTTTGATCGCTTCTAATTTAATTAATTTTGTTATACCAAAATAACGACCTCGTTGATAGTGCTAAGAAATCTGTGATGTTTTATTTTCGCTTTGAACTTAGGAGACATTCATTTTTATCTTTTTTTTTTCAATTTTAAATGTTTTTTTTTAGCCTTAAGACAGCCGAAGCAATTACTGCTTATTTGGTTGAACCGGGCTCAATTTTGAACATTACCGCACTTTTGGGGAGCCAACCTGGGGATTTGAACCCGGGTAACCTCCGATCATCGTAGGGGCCGAAAGATTGTCCAGATTTAGCGAGAATATAGTTCCCATAGCCGCTGGAGAAGCATGGTAGCCTCTCACGCTACCGTAGCCGGCAGTCCTGGCGGAGACTTTGCGAAGGTCCCCTTTCCAGGGGTTCGACCAGATCCGCAAACCTCCAGCAACCAGGCTGAGCTCTCTCACCGCTCAGCCACGATGACCACAAGTTTAGTTAATCAGTTTTTTTTTTTTTTTTTTTGTTAAGTTTTGCGATTCTGCAAAAGGTTTGGTTTTATGGAATTTAGTACTGTAAAGTCCTTGAAGATATTTGAAACGGACTTGGCTAATCTGGAACGAACCCTGAAGAAAGCAACAATCTCCCTGCGAAAGTGCCTAATTCATTCGCCGCGACTATAGCCTACCTCCCCAATTTCAATTGCTTGCTAAACACCAGATGATACACAAACGAACAAAAATAAACCTCAAACGGGGTTTCTCAAGTTAGAAAGTTTGGCAACGTGTTTATAAAGTTAAAATAATTCTTCAACCAAACAATGTGTGAGCGTGGTATTTAGCAACTTAGTTTAAGCGTATAGAGTAGCCTACATCCCGTTATGTATTATTTGTAAACATTACACATGAATATTTTAGCTCTGTTGTTTGAGAAGATTAAACAAATGGCAAATTTAGGGACCGTAATAAAAACATACGTTAACATATTCCAGCCGTAATTAATTACAAGAGTATTAAGAAACATTAATCAGCTAGGCCCATGCAGCACGGAAACACATTTTCATTAGGGAATTCAGGAGCCTTTTAATAATTTCGAGAATGCAGCGACAATTGAAGTTGGGTTTGAAGGTTTAGTCACTTCAAATTTCAACAAAAATTTTAATTACAAAAAAAAGACAAATAAACCCTTCGTATCCTCCATTTCAATTTGGCAACGCAAATGATTTATTAACAGACAGAAAGGATACTTATAATACAATCAGCAGTGAACCAAAGCATTATTTATTTATGCTGTGTCAATTACGAGATGTTTTGATTACAACATGTCATGTTTCTCGGGTAAGACTCCGTCACGTGAAAAATATGTAAGACATGAATAATGCCGCATGAATTAAGAAATTCGTGAATCCATGATTAGTAAACGTTACAACCTGTTCGTTTACTCCTTTTGATTCCTGTAAGCGCTTTTCTGTTGGCTGGATGGCGGATCTCTTCAAGACCTGAAAGGAGAGTAATAATTCATTATGTTAGAATGATATTCAATGAATATGCTAAATTTACAAGAAAATGAAAACTAAAACAAAAAAGATCCACGTCACTATGATCGTGAAGAGAGGAGGAGTCACCAGTTTGTAGCCTTGTACGTGGCGTAACACAGTGGCGTAGCTAGTTACGTGGGGCCGGTGGAAAATTAGCCCTCCCCCCCCCCGCCTTAATATACAGGATGGCTCATAAAAATTTCTTTACCTACAGTGTTTTTCTAATTTTTTTTAATATTTTTGACATAGTGAAAATAGGGACCACTTTTTCGTTTAACTGAGAAAAACGTTTGGAGAAACTGTCCAGCTCGTGCCTTTTTTTGTATGGGCCACCATATTTTTTTTTTATTTTTTTTTTAGTGATAGGGGGATGGACGTTACGGGGAGGCTCAAAATTATTTTTGAAATACAGTTTATATCAAATTAAATAAAACTATAGTGTACTACAAAAGAGCCTTTTTTAAATCTAAATAATTTTTTTCCGGGGGCCCCTGAGTCTGGGAGCCGGTGGCATTCTGCACCCTTGCCACCCTGTAGCTACTCCACTGTGCGTGCGGGACATTATTATTATACTGTTGTGTAGAATGTTCCTTAATTTATTTCCTTAATTTATTTTCCTTAATTTTCCAGAATGTTACTAGGCGTCACATCTAAAATCAAAACTGGTAAAAGGGACCGCCAAGTTCCGAATGGGGTTTGGCCCTTCGAAGGAGTGATAGCCACTAACCAAACCATTCGCCAAGTTAAATGCACCCACTAATAGTGCGAAGGTTAAAATGATAACTGGAATACTTGATATTTTCGGTGGCAATGTTCAAGTTTTTATGTAACGTCCTAAGTATTATTCCGTGCGATTAACTTAATGAATATTTTGGTGTGTTAATATCACTCCTTAGAAAGGGGCGACCCATTCGGAACTTAATGGTCCCTTTTTTACCAGAATTGGATTTTGATATGATATCACTTCTTTTATTTTCTAATTGTGTATTAGACTCAACTTAACTAGTGTGCAGATATTATACCGCATTATTATTTTTACCCAAGTACCTGAAATGTGCCAAGTTATGCTTCTGGATATTCGATACTTACGCTATGGCGTCGCGCTACAATGGAAATTTACGTCCTCGACAGTGAATTATTGTGTGCGCGGCGTATCTTGAGTCCTGCAAGTATTTTATGAGCTGCTACGTCTTCCTGGAGGGGGCGGCTTAATCGACGGCCGCCATTGTTTGGTAACTATCATGGATATCAACAAGGCACTCTGCTACCAAAAACGTACAATTGATTATGTGTGTTCGTTCTGCGGTGAAGTCAAGATAGGCCGCGGACACTTTAATGTGAAGTTTGTTACCTAACTTGGTGCGACACACTAGCGTGTGTCTCGATATGGACACTATATACCTTCCAGCGCGACAAAAAATAAATAATCGAACTGGCAAAATATTAAACTCCTAACGCGTGTGAAAAAACAACGATACAAAAAAAAAACTGCTCATGAAAGTTTATACGGTAAAAAAAAAGATACATACTGTCAATAAACAAAGTGCGATAAATTTTCGGATTTTGGCTGGCAGTTTTAAGCCCTCCCCGTCACAACCTTCTAAAAAGAGTGACCACTGCCAAAATAATTTTTAAACTATTAATTTTTTTTACTTTAAAAGTGTCAACACATTACTTGAATTTCGTCAGTTGCATCAGTTGTTAACATTATTAAATGAAACTTAAACAGCACTTGTAGAATGTTACAAAGTAAAAAGTCAGAAAGTTCACAAATATACATTAAAATTTCGGCTCATTTCAGAGCCATTATCAAAAGTAGCAAATAAAAACAAATTACAAATAAACACGAAAGCCATGAGTCAAGTTGTAAGTAAAATGTCCATCTTAACGAGGCTATAGGCACAAGCACACATCGTAGTTGCCCCCCCCCCACCCCCTCTGGTTTTAATTTTTTTACATTTTTTTTTACGGTTCTGTCCGTTTTTAACACGTCCTAGCAACTTCTACCTTGTTAAGATGGACATTTTACTTGCAACTTGACTCATGGCTTTCTTGTTATTTGTAAGTAGTTTTTTACTTGCTATTTTTCATAATGGCTTCGAGATGAGTAGAAACGTCGGGTTTTAATGTAATTTGTGCACTCCCGGCTTTTACTTTATAGTTAAGTTGTTAACAGCAAGCAAACGTTTTTTTTTTTTTTTAAATAAGTCACATAGACTGGCATGGCAATACGCAAAATGTAGATTGCCCGTAAACCTGTTGTTATGCTAACGAATCCTGTCCAAAGAAGCCAAAACGTCACGGGGTACAAGCATGAATTTTAAACATGATTTTTTTTCTAAAACTTGCTTTTAAACGCCATTAAAAGAATGTTAATGTGCGCCAAGGCAAGCAGGAAAAAAGTAACTGTAATATGACCACTACCTCATACAGCTATGTTTTCAACACGTCAAAATTGACAGGTATTTACAATGTACAACTCGTCCGCTAATTGACGGAAAGTCATATTGCAAATTCGGCCGCTATGTTTTACATGATTTCGACGTTATAAGCGCATTTACATAAGTGCATTTTACATAATTTCGACGTTATAAGTGAATTTAATTTTAGAAGCTGAGTACCCATGGAATTACCAATTTTCTACTGCTAAAGTTTCAATACATCAACACATTTGCTTTATTTCTACAGAGTATGTTTTAGCCAGAAGCCGGAGGCCATCTTTCTTTTTTTGCTATGTCGGATGGTGAATTGTACTCTGTGTGGGACTCTGTACGTGAATTACTAGTGTGGGCTCGCCCATCACCCAAGCGCACCTGCAAGTACAGACAATAAATAGCTTCATAATTTTGGGGTAAAACAACTACGTGGGGCCTTGTTCACCAACAGAAACAAAGTAACAAATATTCACGAACATAAAATGAGCCACCAAAATGTGTGTACTCCGTTTCTGTAGGGGTAGAATCCTCAATGTGTTGCTTTGGCCGAAAATTATAAAGTTGTTTGGTGTTTGCAGTTTTCGGTGTTCGTTGCCACCCAGGAACAATTCCAGAACACCTCGATCTGTAGGCAATAAGCTGCGTGCTAGAAATAATTTCAGGTGTTAAACCTGCCGCAACTAACTAAAAATCTAGCTTTTGCCGTCTGTGACTTCATTGTTAATATTAAACACTTCAAACACAAACTAAGTTCACTTTCTGTCATAACCATTGAGCCAAAACAGTCCTTGTTCCCTGGAATTGGAGTTAAATTATAGTTTATTGCGTTCGAGTAAACTCTAATCCGATTTTATTTGTGTACTTTCACAACTGTGAGTGTGGGGGGGGGGGGCGTCGGACGAACGTCTAACTGGAAAATCGTCTAATGGGATAATTGTCAAAAATCTGCATAAATACAAAATCTGGAAAAGCATCTAAACGGAATATTGTATAATGGATAATTGTATAATGGAAACGTCTAACTGGATTAACGTCTAACTGCGGTTTCTGATGTTATATGTATAGCCACAGCGAGCGCGGAAGTGCGAGCGAGGCAGGGATATTAGACGATTTTCCATTATACGAATTTCCAGTTAGACGCTTTTCCATTATACGAATTTCCTGTTAGATGATATTCCGTTATACTGTTTTCCGTTATGCTTTCTTCCAATTATGCGATTTTCCAGTTAGACGATTATCCCTCTCCCCAGTATCCCTCTCCCCAATTATCCCTTTTCTCAACGGCTGTTCAGTTAATTGTTTTAAAGTTGTAACATGCTGTTTACGTATAGAAGGGCACAATACGAGTGAACGCTCGTAGTGCACCTTGCAATTACATAAACTGCTTGAGCGTTCAGCCAACTTCCGCCCAAACCGGAACTTGGACGAACGCCAACAGCCGGGTAACGAGCCAGCCCTCCTGTTCAAACCAGTTAGGACCGGCTCGCACCAGTTAGCCGGTTACGCAACGTAATGCCTCAGGCCACTTCTATTGTTCTGCCCCCAGTATAAAACGTGGGAGGAATCGAAAGGTTGGTCCTCCTAGAGCTGAATATTATGGGCTGACAGGCTGCAACTTGTCAGTGCCTAATATGTGCTAATCTGTGTACAGACCCCTAGCTGTGCAGTAAGGAGTGAATGGTTCGGCCCTTCAAAGGAGTGATATCAACACACCAATACATTCGCCAAGTTAATCGCACCGCTAATAATTCGAAGGTTAAATGGAAACTAGAACATTGCTACTTTTGGTAGCAATGTTCAAGTTTTCATTTAACGTCATGTAAGAGCAGAACTACTCTCAACTTTGTGGCCTTTTTACCTGTTTTTGGCTTTGTTTATTTTGCTTTGTTTTTACAACGTTAGTTTATTTTTCGTAAATTGGACGTGAATGCAATTTCTTTGCAAGGTTGTTTAGATTTATCGTGATACACTAGTGTGTGTCTAGGCACGCACGTCAGTATGCACGTTCTCATTGTCCGAACTTTGGCCGTCCAATGAGAGACGATGCCGACAATACTAACAATGGTTATAACAATATTTTCGTACTTACGCGCCCTCCCACGCTATCCCCGTTACGCCCCCAAGCTCCAAACCATAAAAGGAACGCAGTTCGTATTGTACTGCACCCATTCGTCCAATTTTATAGCTGGAAGCCTTCCCGTTATGTCGGTAGCGTTCAATAATCACCCTGTGGGATTTAACATGGGGATGAGCGGACTAGCTAGCTAGCTAACTTGGTAGTAACACATTTTCAACGTTATTGAGGGTCAGATATTGCATTGAAAGAAGCTTAGCTGGCATTCCTACACGAGTTAATTTTTGTCAGGTGGGTCATTGCTCTCGACTTCAACACAATATAAGCTTTTGTACCGCATTATTATTTTTCCCCAAGTACCTGAAATGTGCCCAACTATGCTTCAGGATATGAGACACTGACGCTATAGCGTCGCGCTACAATGGTTTACAACCTGAACAATTGCATTGATGTAATGTTTGTTGCGATGTTTGTTGCCTAGATTTATCTGTCAGCATCTTCAGAATTAAAGGCTAACTATTATTACAATGATTACTTATAACCATTGTTCTTTTCTTTCTGTACAGGAACGAATAAAAATGGCGGACGTGAACAAGTTGGATTCTCACTGAAGTCCCACCCACACTTTCCCCTGAACATGACTTAATGCACAAAAAGGTTTTAACGGTAGGTTCAATGAATATAACTTCTTCTATGCAGCTGACAGGATAGGCGTGCAAACTGAATAAAACAAATTTATAACACAGGTACGACAATCACACAGTTGGGTTATTAAAAGAACATACATCTTCCTATTTTTGTGCATCCTGCGCGCAAATAGCCTTTGTAAAATTTACATACGTCTGAATGAATGTAGCAAAACTGGCACGTACGTGGGAAAAAATAGGAAAATAAAAGCGTTTGTACCGTTTACATAGTTTGAACTCATGTTGCAAAAGTGAGTCTTACAAGAGATCCAACATGGCGGCATGTATTGTACCTTTAATATGTATCTACTACTACGAACCGTGTGGTCAAACACAGGTTTATATGCAGAGACGTTGTCATCCCCCCCCCCCCCCAATAATGTTTGGCCAGTTGGCAAATCAGTCGGCAAAATTACATAATTTTTTGGGCAGGTGGCAGATCAGTCGGAAAAATTACTTAACTTTTTCGCTAGATGGAAAATTATGCCGGTAAATTTCTGGTTTACACCCCTCCGACTTTTATCCTTCCAGACATCTCTGTTTATAGTTGTATTTAAAGAGGACGGAAAGCCAAATGGGCCTTATAAGGAAAATAAATACGGATGCAAACCTATTTACGTTGCCTTTTGGAACTTAAATGTCACACTGCCTGAGCGGGGAATTGAACCCACGACCTTTGAAACCAAATATGACGAGGTCCTACCGCTGAGCATACTGAGTCGGCCAACAAATTTCAAAGGTCCGTGGGTTCAATTCCCCGCTGAGGCAGTCTGCCGCTTTAGCCCAAACGGCAACGGAAATATGTTTGCACCCGCATTTATATGTGTATAACCCTCTGTCAATTTTTCGTGGCGGTACAGTGTAAAAAGCAAAAATATATATAAACATTAGCATAATGGACTTAGTAAGACCAGGTGTTTGTGAGAGCGTTACTTTTATTCACACTTTGCCTTAACACGATTCTCGTTCTTGTTCTTAACTTAATTGTTCTCGGCAGGTAATAAGATATAACCCTTGTTTACGATTTAAGCCGAGAAGGAAAGGTGGGAGAGGGGGGGGGGGGGGGTGGCTGAGCACTGATGGCATCTTGGTCTCTTTCCTCTCTCGAGTGTACTGTTAGTAATAAATGTTAACAAGTTTTCTGATGGCGCTCGTCTCTGACGTTACTGAGGCGAATTAGAGTGCGTAGCCTCCAGAATTAGAGAGAGAGACACCACCAATAAGAGTCGCTCAGTTCCCAGCTAGTCATAATTTCATTAATCAAGCCGAGTTGCGTCGTCCTACTTTAGTTGAAAGTTTGATGAGGACAGTCGCACATTACCGTAACAGAATAATAGTGACAAAGACAACAAACATGCGGACAACAAACATGCGGACAACAAACATGCAAACACTCTTACGTAGGCTAGCTATACACAGAAAAAGTTGTAACTGCGTTTTGCAATGAACAACATGTTTATTTGTGACGTCGATTGTTTGTGATACATATGGTGAGAAGAGGACTCGAGTGGAGTTCTTGGAGGCTTTCTCACTTCAGTAGAACGGCCTCTCAAAGGTTACGACGGGTGAAGTGAAACATACTTTCTCTGTAATTCCCCGTAGTCTGGGGTGGAAAAGTTTATGGTATTTTTGTAATCAGTGTTAATCAGTAAAATCATCATTTTTTTTTCCTTTTACACTGTGTCACTCACACCTCTGCAATTTTAAACTAAAATGGTCATAGAGGCACCTGAAGACAACACGCAGAGTAGTGAAATATTTTATGTGTGATTACTTTTTTTGTGCGTGAGGCGTCACTATCACACAACAAAAAATTCATCACTATATGGGGTGATGTCTTCAGATGACTCAACGGCCCTTCCGTTTTGCTTCACAGCAGTGAGTAAATCGTAAAAAGGCAAAAATTATGATTTTATTGATTTAAAATTTAATTCCGTACTCTCAGAAACTACAGAAACATGCCATAATTACACGGAATTTTATTTTTCTTTAAAATTGTGGGTAGCCTATAATTTAATATCGAAAGGCGTTCACCCATTTTGGCCTATTACGACTCTTTATAGCCTACTACCGTGCCGGAAAAAAAATCTTTGTAGTTATGATTACCTTTCATGGTCTCTAAATTTAAATTCGATAATGTTGAAATTAAATTTAAAACCAGTCAAGTCAATTGTATTTGCCTTTTTCGTTGTTACACTCATTGCTGTACAATGTTAAACTTGAAGGCCCTAAATAGACTACCTTTCAACCCCTTGCCTGTGAAGAATTCCAAAAAAGGATTTTTTTCTACCCTATTATGCAGGTAAACTAAAATTTCTGTCCAAACTTCTGGTCAGACGCCTCCACTACAGTAAGTCCAAGTCATGTCATAAGGCAACCGTTGACTAGGCTGCCAGTGTCTCCAGCAAAAACGCCAAGGTTGTTTCTGAGTTGCCAATTCCGTAGCTTTCATTGTTTGTAGGTTGTCTTAGAAACGAAATTCCCGGCCTTTGTCAGCTTATACCAGGCTCACAAGTTTCATTTCAGGCTTAGTAATCCAATTTACGTAAAGAGAATAAACATCTTAATGAGTAAAAAAAATATAAACAAAGCAGCTATCAAGTGCAGGTCACTTATAATTGATGGGTACTATGTTTATATTTTTAATTACTAAAGAGCTTTTTAGCTTCTGCTTTTTGCTATCTTAATGAGTATCAGGGGAAATGAGGTTTTAGTCGAAGACGCTAACAGAAACTAACAGAAAAACAGAAACTAACAGAAAAATAACTGAAAGAAATCCTGCTAAAGTAGGCTATTGAGCCTTACCTCTTTTAGGAATCAGATGACCGTCAGAACATTCATGGATGATCACCCAGGTTTCCTGGAAGCATTCCACATAACCCACAATAGACACGTAATGCATGTGACATCTTTTACTCCACCAAATTGTGCGCAATTGTACATAGAACATCATAGCAAGAGATGTACACTCATGTAGATTGAGATCTTTGTGCGCCATCTTAGGGTCGGCATTATAGGATACATACGACCAAGGCAGATTGGGATTAAAGCTCCGTGAATAACTCGAGGCCGCTCTTTTATGCCGACCTTGCAGTCAACACAACTTTGCCTGAATGAACCAGCGAGGAACGGGCGAACCTAATCCCAATGAAGAAGGGGCGTACCGAGTGCCAGTGAAGAAAGGGCGAACCTAGTACCAACGAAAAAAGGGGTGAACCTAGCACGAACGAGGAATGGGTGAACCTAGCACCAACGTACCAACGAGGAAGGGACAAACCTAGCACCAGTGAGAAAAAGGACAAACCTAGTACTAACGAGGAAGGGGCGAACCAAGTAACAGCGAGGAAGGGGTGAATACCAGCAAGGAAGGGGCGAGCCTAGTACCAGCGAGGAAGGGGCAAACCCAGTGCGAGCGAGGAAGGGGTAAACCTAGTACCGCCGAGGCAGGGGGAATTCTAGTACCAAGGAGCAAAGGGGAAAACCTAGTACCGCCAAGGCAGGGGTGAATCTAGTACCAGCGAGGAAGGTGCGAACCTAATACCAGCGAGGCAGGGGCGAACCTAATATCAGCGAGGAAGATGCGAACCGAATACCATCGAGGCAGGGGCTAACTAGTTCCAGCGAGGCAGGGGCTAACTAGTTCCAGCGAGGCAGGGGCTACCCTAGTACTAGTGGGGAAGGGGCGAACATATGTACCAACGAGAAAACGTAGGAATCGAAATTCGGCATAGGATGTACTTATTTTTACACATTTAAAATGGATTTACAGCAACGAACTGAGCAATGGCAGGCGAATAAAACCTTTTGGCGTTTCACATGAAGCATCGAAAAAACATGATGTCTATCTCGTTTGGAGGGCGTGTCCCTTTAACTTACAATAAAAATGAAAAAATTGGTGTCAGACATGAGTATGTTATGGAATGTAGTAAACTCCGTTATGGCAGTCTATGACCCCATGAATGCAGCTCACCACTCCACTTCACGACGACAGGACGTCTGATGCAAATTTTTAGTTGTAAAGAAAATTATAGAGACAGTTTAACCTTCTGAAGATGGCTAGAAGTGATTCGTGCGCCCAACACAGATGTTTTATTGAACTATATACTGCAAAATCATTATCCAAAATGTTTTCATTCGTCAAGAACGAAAGTTTGCACCCTAGTTCTTCCATAATTCTGTTGTTATAATTGTGTTAGAAGGAGATTGGTGAGCTCCAGTTACGAGTTCAGAACTGGTGCAGCTCAATGCTTGACTTTGTGACAATTGGTCTTATTTTTAATGTAAGCAGTCGAACGTAAAATCTTCAAGTCAAAGTGGATATAGTGTACACTTAAAAGACACTATCCACTGCACCGGCTCACCCTCTGCACAACTTGTGTAGTTGTTGGTACACGTTTCCTGTACTTTTCGACTCGCAGAGTTTACACAAAATGTTTACTGACAGGACGCAATTCGTGCGTAGGCTGAAGTGATAAGTGATGTGCACTATCGTAGAATTGGGCCAGTGATGCGTCAGAAAGATTATAGGATTTCCCTCGCTAACTGTAGCAACTGGTGCATTCTGAAACGCTGTGCATACATCACACAGAACTCAGCAGTGTATCACCCTGTATTAGCTCAGCCTTCACACGAATGCTTTAGCTGTACATATTGTGTGTATCTTGACACACCCTGTTGGCATTTCTATGGAGGCTGAGCTGGTGATATGCGCTTTCAATGATATGTGACCAACTGTCAGTACACACGAGTTTTCAGCGCATACTTCCGTGTCAAAGACATCGTTTTAAGACTTATAGGTCTTTATAAAAGTCAAAGGTCTATCGAAAGTCCTAGCTTATTCCCGGACCACTGCACTGTGACTGAGGTTGGCGCTAATGACCAAGCTGTCGACGCGCCATTAAGCCTCATCCCCCCCCCCCTAGCTTATTACTAGGCTTAGGTTTCTGGAGAAATACACTGTTACTTTGCATAACTATTACCAGTGGTTAAATGATTGAATGGAATAAGAGTTTCAAGGGGCCCAATGTCGATCATCAACACAAACACGTCAGTGCTGTCACCAATGTGACTTCTTCTCTCCAACTATTTTTTGTTGTTGTTGGTATATTAATCGACTTATCCCAAATTCGTACATGTGGCAGTTTTACAAGTGAGTCGTTCATATAGAATGTTAGTTATCTATAGATACGAGGTACTTACTGGCTGACTAATATTTTCCTCTCGTTTTTTTGTTAAAAAAATTAATACATTTGCGAATGTAAAAACAGGAGAAATATTTAAGAAACAATTTGAAATTGAAATTAGAATTGAAAAATCAGTTTCATCAAGCAACTTTAGAGCGAGTGTTGTATTCTGTAGGCGAACATAGCCTCAAAATCGGAATTTTGGCCGAAACTAAAGTCGTTTTCTTATATGCGCTTACGGAAATTTTTACCAAACAAAAGCGAATCTTGAATTATACAGCTGCAAGGCAAACTTCCATTTTTGTAACATTCAAAGTAATTTTGTAGTTTAATACATTTCTTTAGGATAACAATATCAGAATGACTTTGCAAAGGAGCTAATTTTAACTACAGTGAAAATCAAAGGAGAACCCCCGCCCTTTCTCCCACACCCTTCATGCTGACAAAGCCATGCGTAACCAAAGGTATCTTTGTTCTTGAACTTACTCCAACTGCTGCATGACTGTAAACCAAATGTTACACGGACGAGCCTTGCTCTGGTGTCTAGCAGAGGTCTGGCCAAAGTATAAATATATAAACAGAAAATACACTCACAGTTTCAGCTGGTCATAGAGAGCAAGGGAAAAATAGAAAGTATCCTACATCGAAAATCTCAGTAATGGAGAGACAACAGCATAGGAAAGTTTAACTTTAGTTACTGTATAGCCTACAAGAAAGCATAATTCATAGACATAGGCTACCATAGTTAAAGAACTAATCTACCAAAGTGAATAGAGCTAAACATGATAGTTTCATAAGTC
>JAHWFP010020834.1:0-11115 GCA_023313725.1 Lithobius niger | reverse complement strand
ACGCTATTTTTTCATCCTCATCTCACATTTGATGTCTAGTTTTTGAATTGCCTAACTCCAAAGTCGTCTGAGACATACTACAAGTGTAGGGCCTAAGCCAAAGGAAACCTCGTTCCGAGCTGTTAAAATCACTGGCGTGCACAGGAGGAGGGAGGGGGAGGGGGGGCTGCTCTTTTCGAAAAACTGTCCTTTTTACTCTTTTCGTAAAAAAATATGTCGTCTTTTTGTTTTCTGACCCGATAAACGCTGGTGCTGCAACCTGAGAAACGGCGTAGAGGCCTAGAAGGGCAAAAAGAAGGCCAGGAAAGGAGCAGAAAGGGGCATAAAATGGTAAAAAAGGGAGACAAGTTTAAAAAAGGATAAAAAAAAAACTGACGAGCAAAAAAAAAAAGGTCTCCAGAAACAATACCTCAGCGTGCCCTTTTACAAACATTGCCCCTCCGCTCTCGGTGGTTTGTGCACGCAACGGGTTAAAATGGTCTATTGGAATGTTAAAATCGGTCACAATTTCGCGAAAGTACGAATTAAATTTTTGTTGTAAGACCCAAGATCAACGTAACAAATTTCGACCTGCGATGATTTAAGGAAACAAGATGCACTAACACTGCATTAGTAATTCGACGTGTCGTATGATAGAATAAAAAATATCTGTAATTGACGTATGAAGTTGGAACGACAGACATACCAACAGGACACTATTAAAAAATCTAAATGCATGGTGTACTGAAGAATATCTACTATATTGCACATTATATAAAAAAAAATTGTCTCGCAACTTTTGCTACTACGATACGGAAATGAGCCGGAATTTTGTGTGCGACGATGCAATCACTGACCAGATAAGTTTTCATCGGACGCTGATATTGGTTTTCTTACAAAAAAACAAACTGAAAGCTTCGTTGTTTTACAGTTTCCCGTACCCGCTGTTCTTGTTCATCAAACTTTTATATTTTTTTAATCTTCGAACGCCATATTTCATAAATTCAGCAGGTAATTTGGTAGGGGGGGGGGGGCAGGGAGTAGGAGAAATCATATTGCGCTGAGGGTACGTGAGGTTGACTACTTTAAATTTATTTACACTTAATAGGTGTATTAACAAAAGTCCATATTGACTGTAACACTGCAATTTCATGTGGCCAATTTTTGTTAGGCTACTCAATACAAAGTACTTGTTTTACTAGCGTTTTATAATTATCTTTATTATTATTATTTGTAATTTTAAATTTGTGGTTAAAACTAATGTCGAACCAATAAAACTTAGGTGAGTCTTCCTGTTACGGATTTTTAAAAAATCTGAAAGTCAGAGGCCATTAGGAACATCCCGCCCTTCCCTCCCTCTGGCCAGTCCGCCACTGTGAAAACAGAACATCATTCGCTTTGCTCACTCGTTCAATAGGAAATAACACCGCAAATACGCGTAATAAAATACTGTAAGTATATCGCACCCGAAAAGCAGCGAGGATGGCGCAGTAATTAACAGCAAAAGCCTTATACGAGCATCGCATTCATTGTACCGTCCAGATTCAATCATAGAAATTCGGTGTACCATCCAGATCACCGCAAAGGTAAGTGATGACTCACTTTGTGTTGTTCTGCGCCATAAGAGAGGAGCCATCTCGACGTACACGATAGCCTCTAACCGACCGCAATTACACAGTTACACGCCGCAATTTTTCGTATGATCGGCGTTGAGTGCACACCTTTACGCTGAGGAAGCGCTGACGTCAGCCGCTAATCGTGTACTATATGACGACGGTTTTTCGCTCAGAGACCTTTTTAGAGATTAGCGAACTAAAACCACCCTAACTAAATTAACTAGAGCATAATACCTTGTGTACTGGCGCACTGCAAGTCACCCACCAGCATACTTGAATTTCGTCGGATCAGAATTGAACAAATGTGTCTGGTTTTTGAGGAGATGACGCTGACGTAAATCGGCTACCCCCGTTTTTTGGCCACAACCGCATTAATTCGACGTGTGACACGTCGAATAAAAAGGGCGGCGGCAGTGTCCACTATAACGTATCCAACGGCAGTGATACATTTTTATTTTATTAGCAGTACAAGAATAGCTGCTGCACGCAATTGTAGCTCATTAACTTTCTGAATATTTTCGCGTTGTCGACGCTCTACAAATTGGAAATAACCAAATCTGTGACGAAATCATTCTATCGGAGCTGGCTCAGCAACCTCAACGCACGTGACGTAATACAAAACACTTAAGGTTTAATACTCATTCATTGTATCGAGAAAAGAAATTACTAACAGCTAGTACTAAATTTAAACAGTGGAGACATAGTAGTAGGCTAAGCACTTATCCAAAAATTTATGCTTGGACGTTGGTGGTAGACTTCTGAAGACGAAACCGTCGCGCAAGATAAGAATCCGGAAGTGATGCTTTTCAACGCGCACGCGCAGAACGCCTCGTTACGTAAAAAACAAGTCAGGGACCGAGTACGCCAATGAAGTTCGTGCCTTACGTATTGAACTCAAGTATTATACGTTATTTTATTAATTTACACTTAAATTTACAAACAAAATAAGCATGGCTGAAAACTGTACATCTGAAAACAGGAAAAAAGTAGGAAAATAAGGAATTAGAAAAAAACAGTAGGAAATAACGAAAAAGTAGGAACTCTACGACCCCTGCGCTTCGGTTTCCCCTCCAGCGCCTCTTGCAGTTAGCAATACGGCTGGCTTTAGTGCGAGCAACGTGGTGAATACGGCGTTATTGTATCTGCTCTAGAGCACTAATACACTTTGGTATGGGTATAAAATAACTCAATCAAATGTGTACAACGGTACAGAGCAGACAATAACGTTGTATTCATGAACGGCGCGTTGCTTGCACTAAAACCAGCCGTATCGCTAGCTGCAAGGGGCACTCACTGGAGGGGAAAACGTAGCGAGAGCGGATTGCTAGGCCTAACAAACGCTGCTTTGTCTAATTCCTTACGCTGCGAAATATATGTTAAGGTTGTAAATCGGAAACAAAAGACGCCACTTGCTGAAATTTGCAGCAGCTGCCAACAAATCGACAAATCATGCATTTTGAGGTCTAAGAAAGCCGCTCTCACAGCATTTGCATTTGACAAACGAGGCTAATGTGTTTTTCTTTTAATCCGTCATCTCCAGTGCACCTTGCAGCTAGATAGATACACGACTGGCTCCTACTGCCAGCTCCGCAGCTTTACTGCATCTGCTGTATTGAGAATTTTTCATTCCACGTAAAAAAAATCGTATCTGCAAGTCTGCATGTCTGCATCCACCTTAATGTTACATCTGTACCTGAACGGCTTAGATGACTGACGGCTAACAATTAATCGTTGAATTAGTCGTTACGAAGACGATCTGCCCCGAGACGATTTGGTTAATAAATACCGTAGTTCAGAATAAAACCTAATGAAATACTATATGTAAGAACACGTGAATGGTGAGTGCATAATGTCTGCATTTTCGCGTTAAAAGGCACCAGATGCATTAAACGTTTACCTGTATATAAAAAACAAAGAAAACTTAAACACAACGACACACATTTCATACTACCATACCAGCTCAAATACGTCTATGAAAATGACACCACATTTCCACCCCCACCAAACCACTGGCAACCTTCAGGCCTGTTTCTTCTATCGCAGTGTCGTACCCCTCTCAATCTCCCCTCCCCCCGCATTCTCAAATTACTTCTCCCTCTTTTCAGAATTCACCATTTTGTTTGTCCAACTGGGTCTTGAAATCATGACGCAATAGACACCTGTTTGTACCTAGTTTTGAATGCACCACGACTTTTATTATCAAAACAAAACACGTGACGTAACTGTCACCCAACCTATTCCCTTCTCGCGTGGCATCTTGGGAAGCGATACGTAGGGAGGCAGGAAGACATCAAGTCTTTTCTTATGTAGTATTTTATTTATTAGCTATTTTTACTTAAGGATTCTCGCTGTTGCGGTGTTTTGCTTCCGTTCCCTTTTCAACCAAATGAAAACCTGGCTACGAAACTGTAGACTACACAGTGGTTTCGGGAAGTCTTTGTTGTGGCCAGTGTTGCCAGATACCCAGACATGTCTTGGTTACTCCAGACATTTTGACAGTGTCCCAGACATCCAGACTTTTGCTTAAAATTACCTAAAATCTCCAGACTTTTAACTGAGCTGCAATTATTTTATGTATGACGAATTTTGGTTTGAATGTTGCTAACTATTGTGTATGGCCACTGGCCAGTGACGTTGTTTTGCATCTGCGCAGACTGCACTGTTAGTAAGTGTTGAAATGTATGACTAGTGGCGCCACGTACAGCAGAATCGGACATTCTCATGCTACTTACAGTAACGCTACGCGACATTAGCGATGCCGATACCAGACGTCGCTGCATGTCAGTATCTTTTTAAACATTTTTTTAAGTTAAAAAACGAAAGATTTTTATTTATTTGGTTTCACACACAAAAAACGTTCGTCTTCAAGGTCAAAATTTAGTACTTTATACCATCCAAATTGTGAAATTAGCGTATTGGTGAGAATCTCCAGACTTTTTGATGAAATCCAGACTTTTGGGGGTGTTTTCCCAGACAAACCTACTTCCCATCTGGCAACACTGGTTGTGGCTTTGCGTAGGTGGCTCAGACGACAGGCGACTCCAGAGTGTGCTGGTTCGAAACCTGATTACGAAACGAAACATACGACCTAATAAAAGCTAGTTGAACCTTTGCTATTTTAAGAGTATGATTTTTTTGCTGTTGTACTAGCGTGTTTCTTTCAATCCTTTACAATTTAAATTACATTATTTTTAGTTGATTCACTTTGCAAGCGTAAGTAGATTAAGGTGAAGGGTACCGTCTGGCGCAGCAAAATATTTGCAAGTCATAAAAGCAGACAAATATTTAAATTTTCGTCATCTAATTCGTGGCTTGTTCACAAAGTTAGGACATAAAAAACAAAAATTGCGGCAAAACCCCGCGTCAATCACAATCAGGGCCCGCCATCCTGAAAACTGACGTCCCGCGCATGCTCAGATTTCATGCATGCATATGACGTCAGTTTTCAAGATGGCGGGGCCTGATTGTGATTGATGCGGGGTTGTCCCCCAATTTTTTTTTATGTTTTAACTTTGTGAACAAGACACAAATTAGATGCCGAAAATTAAAATATTTGCCTGCTTTTATAAGTGCAAGTATTTTGGTGTGTTAGACGGCATCATTTACTTTACATTAGCTATGTATATTAAAGTGGCAGTATCACCGTTTGAAAATCGTACGAAAATGCCGTGTCGCCATCTAGCGGCAGTGATATTCTTAACATGCACAGCTTGCTCCCAGGTGCACGAGGGCGTATCAAATTTTCACTCAATCATTAAGGAGGCTCGTGGCTTGTTTGTTTCGTTAACAGAAACGGCGTTGCGTATTCCTTCGTTTGACGCAAGTAAGTGATAGATATTATCTACCCCAAAGCAAAACTGGGTCGCAATTTTCAATTATTTCATTTAACGTTTGAAGTATTAGTCAGTGGGATTAGCTTGGCGAAAGAGCTTGGCGTTTGATATAACGACTTCACACGGCCGAAAAGCTTGGCGGAAATCCTTAACGAGTTTGTTTTGCGGTAAATATCAGATATTTATGGTCCAAATTGATGAAATCCATTTTTTTTCTTAGCGATTATGAGATGGAAACACCAATCTAGTTTTCTAGTCCATTTTTTTTTTGGGGGGGGGGGGCTTTCATTAGAGTTTGAGGACAGCAGTAATCTTTTTTCAAATAATTAGGATTTCTTATTTGTACTGAAGTATCTCCTTGCAAACGCACGGATTTATTTAATGTTCAGTTTGGCATTGTTGCATAATAACAATGTATAAACCAATGTAAAACAATCAATTTGGTCGTTTGGAGCTCCCTGAACCACTTGACCAATTAGAAAGGTCCATATGAAAAGGGCACATCTACAGAGCAATTCCTGTAAAATGAGCTAAGAACCAGCTTTATTCACCGCATGGAAGAATTTATTTTCATGATACAAAAACAAGCGTTAGTAGTAAGTAGTAAGTAATAAGGCAAATATCAAAGTTATTCACGTCGTTTTTTCAACAAGAAAACGGTAAGCTGCGTCCTTAATAGTGACTTTTATGTTGTCAGGCGACCAAAATCTCCCGATTAAACAAGTTTCAGCCTTTTCTGTCGCATAGTTATTTATCCTCACATGCCTGAAAACAGCCAAACTGCCTTTGCTGTAAAGAAACAACCTGTCTAGTGCACGCCATGCTCATATATATATATTTTATCTGGATGTTATCGTTTATCTTGGCGGGCGACATACTAGCGTGTGTCCTGACTAGACAGTGCAAGTTGTGGCCAGATTCTGCGAACTTCCAATAGTTGGTAGTGCCATTTAAATTTAGCCCTTCGATGCCTGCTCAACCTTTTGAATCCGTCCACAAAATGTTGGGTCATGGCAGAAGCATCTGAATGATTGCTTTGTGGCTTGTGGTCTTTTTTGCTTCCTCAACCCGACGAAATGGCATTGTACTCCTTTGGCATTTGTTCTGTAAACCTGATTTCACCAACGGAATAAATTCATCCGAAGTCATAAAACCATTCAACAAAAGACTCCATTCATGAAATATTAATATCTGGCCAATATTAGAAATGAGGTCAGTTCAGCACTTAGTCAAATAAAGAGAGATCACTTATAACACTTTTTTCCCATGATGAAAGCTCACTAAAGCTCGTGTAATCAATGTAAAGTTCAGTCATTGATATGTTGGCTTGTAAATGTATTGAAGAACGACACCACTGAGGACACTAATCTATCACTGGACGGCCAAAGTTCGGACAATGACAACGTGTATACTGACGTGCGTATCTAGACACACACTAGTGTGTCGCGGTAAATCTAAACAACGTGGCCAGAGAAATCATATCCACGTCCAATTCACGAAAAATAAGCAAAATGTCAAAATAACACCAAAAACGGATCAAGAGGCCACCAATACGTTGAGAATGGTTCGGCCTCTCAAAGGAGTGGTATGAAATTTATTGGGAAAACGGCCGCTCAACCTATTGTTGACTTGGCGCATTATTACACATCTGCAGACTAGTTGAGTCGAGTCTAATACACAATTAATATTTTTAAAAAAATAGCCATATCATATCAAAAACCAAAACTGGTAAAATGGACAGCCAAGTTCCGAATTGTTCGGCCCTTCAAAGAAGTGCCTTCAACACACCAAAACAGTGGCCAAGTTAATCGAACCGAATAATACTTGGGACGTTAAATGAAAACTTGAACATTGCTACCGAAAGTGGCAACTTTATAATTTTCAATTAACCTTCGAACTATTAGTCGGTGCGGTTTACTTGGCGAATGTTTTGACATGTTGATATCACTCCTTTGAAGGGCCGAACCATTCGGAACTTGGCGGTCCTTTTTACCAGTTTTGGTTTTTGATATGACTAACCTAACATTAGCAGTTCGATTTGTTTGCTGGGGAAATTTTATTATTCAGATTGGAGAGAAAACGTTTCCACTACAAGCTGAGGTGGCAAATTGTAGACTTGTCTCATAATAATCTCAGGCAACTCTGACCACAGAAAATCGAGAAATATCCTTCGTTGTTAAGACACATACTAGTGTGTCGCCCGCCAGGACTCAACGAAACATCACCATCCGTTATGTCCACCATAGCATACACTCATGTCGTCATAGGTAAGGCAGTTTGCAGTTTTCAGGCCTCTGCCTGAAGAAAAATAACAATTAAACTTCGTTTGATCGGGAAACTTTGGTCGCCTGACAACAAAAACGTCACAGTTGTGACACTGCTTAACGTACACTTGTTGAAAAAAAAGTGTCAATAACACTGCATATTTTAAAAATACTACTACACTGCGTGGGGGGAGGGGGAGATCTAACTTTTCTACGCGGTGCAGACAAGTTGAATTTTGCAATTAACTATACTTTAACCGTTTACTGGTTCAGAAGTTAAGGGAAGTGCGAATTCACTGGCTACTAATCATTCTCAATACTATTTTAAGAGCAGTTAGCATTTTACTACAATACAGACCATCAATCATTATCACCATCTTCAGTGTTCAACAAAACGCCAGGACGAAAAAATAAATAAAATAATAACGTATAACTGGCAAAAACGATACAAAAAAAGACGTGAGACCACCCTAAAACAAATTTGTTAATGGTTCCCCCTCAATTTTTTCGTCGTTTGAAGTTGTCATGTCGAACGCCAAGTTTTTTTTCCCAAGTTAACCCCACCGAGTCTTCAAATGTTAAATTAAATATTTGATAATTATTCAGTAAGCAATTTTCATATTTATTTTTAACCTTCGAACTATTGGGAGTAGCTTGGTAAGAGAACTTGGTGTTTGATATCACGATTTCAAACGACAAAAAAGCTTGGTGGAATCCGAAAAAACTTTTTTTTGGGGCAGATAGCAGAAATACAAAAAAAAAACTTCACAAGGAGAAATCGCATGTTGCAAAATTCTGCAATGAGGGTAATTTTCTCAAACGCACATTATACGTGAACGAGTATCTCCCTCGCTCTTTTTTAGCCAATGAAAGGGGTATTTTTGGCGAATCAGCCAATCACAGCCCACTTATTCGGAGAAGCGCTATGAATGGTCTACCAAACACGCGATTAATAAGTGATAAGCAGCTCTTGTGCAAAGCAATAATCAGGAATCAAACATAGTTGGCAATACACTGAACCAGAACCGTATACGTTTACGTGCTAAAACCGTATACGTGCTAAAAAGACTTGTTTCAGTAAGTGAGATCGGGTTAACTTAGATTACATTTGATTTGTGTTTGATGGGATTTCGATTGCAAAAACAACTTCTGGTTCTGAGTGCTGCTAACTAGTTCTAACAAGATGGAGACAGAATTAATCGTTAGGCACGATTCGTTTATTGTTGCTGTACGAAACGCATCACACCAGAATAAATATGCTTCACATGAGGTATACAATGTACTATACACGCCCGCAATCCATTTTCAGTCCAAGATATTGTCATGGAAGTTATTTTAACCGTATTTAATTGCGAGACCGTATTCGTTGTCATAGCATCCATGACAGCAGAAACAGACTGAAGCTTAGATGACAGTTGGCTTGCTCCCAACAGCGCAGCACCAAAGCGATTTGTGATTAGATAAATACAAATAAATAAAGAATATGAATGTAAAAACTTATAGCCAATTTAACTGCTACATAATCTTTATTATAATATCGGAGGCCGGCTAAAAGGAAAGCCTAAAGGAAAACCACTTCTCCCCTCCTCGCGCCCGCATTGAAAATGCACTCTCCCACTCTACCTGCAGCCAAAAAGGAGCCAGGCATGAGTGGTCGGTTAATCTGACAAGTCGTCGGGAAAATGTCCAGGGAAAATGTCCCGGGATATGGGTCCCGGGAAATGTGACCCGCCCCGTGCATAGCACGGGCTTCCTTTAGTATTTAGTATAATTTTACTAATACGTAAGTTAAATAAAGTGACATTCTGTGATCGTTTCCACGGAGATAGAACCTCTGAACATCTGCACATTGAAGCATAATAAAAACATGAAACTAAAACAAATCCGAAAGTAACAGGCTACTTCACGTTATCATCAACTAATAGACTTGCTAAAAAATTTATAAAAGTACCACAACAATAATAAAAAAAATGCAGAAATTCTTACATACGCTCATAAATATTTTTAAATGATTTATTAATAAACTGCTAGTGTCGGATTCGACGCTCGGGAAGAAGGGATTTTCCTGGAAGCCGCCCCCCTCCTTCCCCCTTCCCACAGGAGGTTCTTATTTAAAAAAAAAACAATTTTTTTTCAATTTGAAATGAATTATGAAAACTGCCCATCTCTTAAGTGTTAAGAAAACGTTTCAAATTTACGCCGAGTTCTTTAAAAAAAAAGTTAGCCTAGGGTCCCTGGAGGCTTCTTCCCGCCCCCCTTACTACCGGAAGCCCTTGTTAAAACAATTTTTTTGACGAATTTGAAATTTATTCGTGTGAAAATTGCATCTTTAAGATGCTTCCGGGGCCTGCAAGGAAATCCTACAGCGCTCCCCAGACCCCTCACCGAGGCTCTTTTCCCTCCCCTCTCCCCACCCCTTCCTAACCCAACGTTTGGATCCCCTAGCGGATATTCCTGGAGAGACCCGACACCTCCCAATCCGACCCACATGCGTTCTATAACTTTATTCCGTTCTAATCCTAACTTTTTTGCAATACCGCTCTCACCGTGCATCTGCAGGGGGTTTTTGAATAAATGTTCAGGCTAAATGCACTTCTCTTTACCGAACCAACAATTACCCCGACAAAAAATTAATGAGAGTTTTTTTTAAATTAATTTTCAATGACCTAGTGGTTTAATTATTAATACTGCTCAGACGTATACAGTCGGTTCACGGCAACAAGCCAGTAACATAAAAAACTGAAGGTTTTATAGCTGTCTTGATCATTATTTATTTCACTGCGTCACGAGTTGTTACGATAGATATCATCAGTGAGATATCAATTAAACACTTACAAGTTTAATCCACAATTTTATAAAAAATGTTTGCCCCACAAAAGCTCATTTACTCTAACTGTTTTTATTATTTCCTGTTCAGCTACTTAATTTACAGGAATAATTGTTTTTCTGTCGAACAAGTCGTTTGTAATCTCTCTCTCCAAACATTACGTGCCGTAACAGGAACAGAAAAAAATCAAGCATATGTTGGATTTAATGCAAACCCTATTCCATTTTCAATTTGTGATGGTATAAATAACCTTAACGCAACATTTATTACTGGGTGTCTTGAATATTATACCGTTAGAGGCGGATTTTTTTTAGTACCTTAATTACATTTCTTTGTGAGTCATCTACGACCACTCACTTTTTGTAATGTTCCTATTTGAATCATCCGTTCTAGTATCATCGTAGCCAGACCTTTAAAATTCTTAAGCTTTTATGTGTTGCCGCCTTACCTCGCTTGCTTCTTCCTCTTGCTTCTCCTTGCTTTCAGTGTGACCAGAACAGAAATTTGAAAAATGCTACCAGAAATAAAAAAAATAAAAAAATGCCGCGTAAAGGGCTACAATGGCTTCTGGCTTTACAGTGGGCCAGTGCTTTCAA